>APFE030171842.1:0-29157 GCA_000404065.3 Pinus taeda
TAGAGTTAATAATTAATATTAATATTAGATTTAATGATTTTCTTACATGGTCTGATAACAAAATTTATAATAAAACTACATCACATTAATATTTTGGAATATTACAACTTTGACATGGACATATTTATGTCTTTAAAATTTTTAATATATCCATAGGTTATTAGTTTTCCTTCCAAAGTTTACTATACATTTTTTTCTTGTAAGTTTAGTAGGACCTTTCGTTCATTCATTTGCAGATGCAGGTTACATGCATGAAAGACATTTTGTGGCCTCAACCTACCTAGTGGTAAAATACGTTTGTTGGCCATCGAAAAGGATTATAATCCATCGGACCTGGGTCCTTAGCACTGGAACCTAGTAATTGTGATTGAGGAAGGCACAAAATGTGCTTCTCAATCCGACCACGTTGAACATTCTGCTACTGAATTTGAAATTGGATAAGTTTGATTTATTTTTAAATTTCCTCATGCCCGAGGTAAAATTTTATGGAACCTGTAGTGTTCATAACAGCTTGAGCTACTATACTCTTCATTAGTCAATAGAGACGCATTGTCTGTTTATATTGAGTGAGCCTGCCTCAGGTATGGCCTAGGTTAGGGACCAGTAAATGAAAATCCTACATCTACACTTCATGCTCAGCTTGTTGGTTGAGGTATGCCACCCAATACACAATCATCTCCCTCACCTTCTAAAGAGTACTTGTAGTATATTCTTGAGTTGCCACATTTATATGTTGGGCATTGTTTTTTTTACCACCCCACCTTGGTAGTTGTGAAGAGGGGGCTCCTCGCCCACCCTAGTGCCCATCCTTTCTACTGCAACCCTAACCCCTAGCTCCCGATGGACAAGCACCCAGAGATTTCCAAGCCATGTATAACAACCACCACATCACCACAATATATTCTTCCACCCAAACAAACCAAGGCCCTCATCGAACACAGACCAGTGGGCTCCAAATTAATTAGACCTGACACATATACATATGATAGGAGTAGGAAGTAAATGAGATTAATCTCGGGCCATATAAGATCATAAAAGCTCAAGAGGGCTAGCCACCAATGTCACTTTTCTCTAATCACCAACATCTTATGCTCAGACATCTCTTGCGATAGAATGAAACCAAGGATGTTCTGTCTCCACAAAATGGAATAGCTACAAAATGACTCCTCGAGTCAATTCCCATATAGAAACACACTAGACTAATATAAAACTAGAAATGACAACATACGAGAGATTTTGGAAAGCCACTCTATCCAAGCACATAAACAACCATTCCCACAGTGTGAGTATTCCCTCTAGAAGGGATAAGTAACCCAAATTTTTCCATACACTCCTATTCAAAGCAGTAAAATATCATATAAGATGAAAACCAACACAAAAAGTAGATGCAAGATAAAATTTAGCCACACAAACATTCTTGCATGTCGAATAGGAAATTCCATGTCACACAGTCATCCAATTGTAGGAGGGGTTGACTATCTTTCATGAAACATTCACAATTATAGTATGATGCAAGTTGGGAGGGGTGAGAAGAAACATAAAAACCTAGTTACCAAAGCCATGAACACAAAGTTGTTGTTCACCTGCACACAAATCCTCCCTACCAAGCTTTCCACCAGAACAAGACCTAGATACCTTTGGTTGATGCTTGAAACCACACTATAACATAGAGAGAGTGAAAGGAATGGGTTGCATGCCTTCACCACTAGTGGTTAAATGAGCAACGATGATTTACTCCCACATTAAACTCTCCCACGTGACCTACCTCCTCACCAAGTTGATCGTAAATGCAATGTACTAGAAGGAGTCTCCCTTTCGCACTACCTCCCTTCAGGAGAAATAGTTCCAAGTCTTAAGGATGGTTATCCATCTAAGGGGCATTGAGGTTGTATCCATATGTAAGCATCACTAATTAGCCATAAATTCAGCAGCCTTATTACCCATCTTAACCAAATGCGAGGGAATAATATAATTAAAACATGGGAGAAGAACACTTATATCCTGAATTGGACAGGGTGTCCTCCAACTCTTACTAAGATTCTACTAATTGGTATGATGGTTTAACTTTTTGAGTACCTCAATTACCAAATTAGAGTCTTGTTTAACCATCAACTATTTGAATCCTTCTCATCTTGCAATGAGGAGTCTATTCTTTACCACATCAAATTTGGCCTCATCAATACTTTCATAGCCACAATCAAATGCATAGATGTGCAGAACCCAAGCCTTGCACTATTTGAAAAGACCACCAAAATCTGCATCGACAGGGTTACCTTTGGAGGCCCCATCAAAATTAAGCTTGAGGAAACCTGTAGGAGGGGTTGAAATTTTTTATGAAGAGGACCTAGGGGATACTAAGAGATTAAATGATGATGGAGAAAGCATCTTAGGTGCAAGATTCATGGTTGCTAAGACTCAGGTTTTGTGAGGCGAGACCTCTAATTGCTTGGGTTCCATTTCTCACTATATTGTTTCTCTTATGTTTTGAATAACCCCATCCCCTACATCTAACTAAGAGAAATGATGGTTTTCGAAAACCCTTCGATTCCTTTCTTTGCCAAAGTGCATCCAAAAGGAAACCTAGGCCAGTTTACCAAGCTCTGTTAAAGACAGGGCTAGAAAAGATGTCATTCCTCCACATTTCAAAAGAGGCTTTTATACTAGTAATATCGCAATCCATATGCCGAAACAATTGTTCATACTTCCCCATATTTGGTTTGCAAAGGGGCTTAGGTTTAGAATTTGTTCCATGTCCTCATTATTTCATTCACACATAATGCATAATGAAGGTCCGTGGACCCCTCTTTTTGGAGTTGATCACAAGTGATAATTTGACGCCAACACACCAATCAGAGGAAGTATGCTACTTTAGGCAAAAATTGTCCCCTAGACATTTTCCTCCATATGGGTTTTCCATGATCTTGAGGCCCTTTAGTGGCTAATATATAGGCTTGTTTAATGAAAACATTTTGTTGTTTGTGTAGAGACACCTAAGAATATCATGGCCTTCAATTATGGTCAACTTTCTAGTTTGGAATTCTCTATCCAACAAATTCCTTTGATCAAAGTTGGATGGGTCAGGCCAATCCTATTTCTATTTCCATTTATGCTAGGTTGTGCTCAAAGAGTGTTTCTAGTTAAATAAACTATTATGGAGTTTTGACTATTTGTATAGATAAAGAGATCATTAGATCCTACTGTCTGAGGAGTTTTTCTCTTTGTTTCTAAGAGTCTTGCGAAAAGGAGGCCATCTTCCATCCCAAATTTATGAAAAGGTATGAGAGCGTATAATATATGTATTGCTTGAGGCTAAGTTTCAAGTTGAGGATCCTTTCAGGGTATTTTTTGTTCTTAATAATTCTTGTGTTGAGGTGAGCATTTGATATTTTTGAGTCCATATGGTTTTCTGCTAATCCTGCCTACCCTATATCCATCTCCACTAGATTTTCGTCCCCGTAACTTGATTCAGAACATATGGTTCCCTAATCCTAATACCCCTTGAAATTTTAGGTTTGGTGATGTTTTCCAAGGATATGGGAGACCATTTATTTGCCTCCTGGGACCATCACTGGAAAACTTCTAAAATATATGCACCATGCTACAGCATGACGATTTTAGAGCATCGAGACCAGACAACTAATAGATCGACATTGATTTTAGTACTTCCTTAAGAAGAACAACTTGACCATCGATATTCAGGGCCTAGAGTGACTCGGATTGAATTCACAGTTCGATATGGTCCAAAACTAGGTTCTAGCATGAAGTTATAAGGGAGTTCAACACTAGGGAGATGCCTGAGTATTTGGAGTGTAAGGATCCTATACGGAATGCCTAGATTTGTGTTAGAAAACTATACGAATATTTAATTAAAAGAAATATTAAAATATTTTGGAGAAATAATATTTTCGACTCCTTGTATTGAATTGTACTATATTTTTTTACCTATATGGTTATTTTAATTTTTGTTTTGTGTTGGCATTATTGTTTTTATTATTTTATTAGAGACATGACATACTTACACATCCCCCTCATACTAGGTTGTAGATGGATAGAATTAGAAAAAAATGCATTTTTTTGGTTTTAGTGCACATGGACATCACAAAGAATGGGTTCTTTGTTGGTTTTCATGCTCATAGACTTGGTAAAACGTAGGTTTTATTGAAGTGATTTTCATGCCAACAAAACTACTAAAATATGGAGTTCTTAGTGGTTTCTATGGACTTCTTTTTCCAATTTCTATAATCATAAAATTCATCATAAAAGTGTTATTTTTATTTTAGGAAAGTATATGGAACCTTCACCAAAATCAGGGGTTTGTAAAATCTCTTATTTATAGAAAGCTCATCATTTCTTTCAAATTAACCATTCCCAAGTTCCATGACCATGTGGTAATAACATCTAATCTTTTGTTTTGGCTCTTAGACTCATAAAACATTGAACACCTATACTATTTTAATAAATAGTTACATTTATAAGCTTTCAAATTTAATTTAAAATAAAATATATTATATGGTTAAATTATATTGACAAACATGTTTGTTTTGAAATAGGGCCTTCAGAATTTTATTTTAATTATCTATAATTATTAAATGGAGAGTAAGGATTTAATCTCCACAATATGTTGTAGAATATTCTTAGTAGTAATGGTAGAGAAAAGGTGAATATTTTTGTGAACAACAATTATGCCATTTCTACCCTTTTAATTAAATTGATTAATTAACAAAAAATTCACATGAACATGATTCACTATTTCTTGAAAATGTGATACTAGTAGTCAATGATATTAGAGCATGATATTACAACAAATTTTATTTACACGTTAATAATCGCCATGGTAAAGTAGAAGTAGAGGTGAATATTATAGTTAATAATCTCGTTATATATATATAATATAATAATATATATATATATATAATAAATATGATATATTATATATATAATATATAATATATAATATATATATATATATATATATATTAGTTATAAATAATAATGGCCTAATGTAACTAATAAATGAAATGGATTTTTGGTTGGAATTTGATAATACGATTTGTAGTAAAATTGTGAATTTTTATTTTTTAAAATGTATTTTCCTCTGTGTCCTCTTTCCAATGCCACCAACATGATCAAAATTGGTTTCTTGAATAAAGATTTATGCCCAATCTCCCAAGATGACCTCATTATATACTTTTTCAGTATAGCAAACTTTTACGAAGTGCTATGTTTCACCATTTTGACTTTCATACCTGAAAAAATGCTCAAAAGACTAAAGATTGTCCCCATTCTGTACCTTCTTATGAAATTTCAATCTGATACTGAGAGAAAAAGTTATGACGATTTTCTCAAGATCACCTATTTGGGATGTAATTTGGGAGCCTATAAAAACCCTTAATTCCTTCAGCGATAACTCCACAAGCATATAGAAACAATATATGAAATTTGGGCCCAAACTTAATTAAGGATTCAACTCAAATGCGTTTTCATATTAGTGTCTGAAACTTTGCAGAAAGAAATGTATAGCAAAAATGCCACAATGACCTATTTGAGATGGAATTCTGGAGCTTACAAAAACCCTAATTTCCTCAGATCATATCTCTGAATATATAGTGAGAAAAGATCTGAAATTCGAACTTGAGGATCTAAAAAAAAGTTAGAGCAAAAATTCCATGACGACTTCTTTGGAGAAGAGAAACCCCAGAATCCAATGCCCTAATACCAAATGTTATGAATTAACAACATCAACAACATAGAAATTAGCCTCTTCAAGGGGGAAACCTCCTTTACATTACAAAAATAAAAAATTATTGGATGATGCCAATGACAATACCTCCTTCCTATATATAGAAGTCTAAGTGGTCCGAATACAATCAGAACCTACATAACAATAATATTGTAGGGCCACAACAATAAAAATGGTGGGCTTCTATGGGGTACAATAATAACAATATGGGGACTATATGGGCAAAATAATATAGCAAAGTGGTTGCACTAATAACAATAAGGGTTTACACTAGTAGTAGAGGGACCTAACATCCCTATCTCTACCCCCCCACTCTCTATCTATCACTCTCTATCTACCCTCCAGCCCTATCACTGTCTCCCCACTCTCTCTTTCTTACACTTCTCTCCCTCTCTCACTCCTCTTTCTTTCTCTCTCTCTCTCCACCTTTTTATCTATATGTCTTTCTTCTTCCCTACATTTCTATTTCCTTACAACTCTTGACCTTCCTCCCTCCCTCTCTCCTCTCTCTCATGTCCTCTCTCTCTTCATCTCTCTCCCTTTGTCTCCCACCTCACTCTATCTCCCCTCCCTTTCTCTCCCTCCTTCCTTCCATCTCTCTTTATTTTTCACTATCTCACCCCAAAACGTACACACTCTTTCTTTATCTCTCCCTTATCACTCCCTCTCTCTTTCTCGCTCCACTTTTCTCTCTCTATGTCTTTCTTATTAACTTTGTCTCCCCCCCAAGTCCATTTCTATATCCCTTCCTCTCAACTCCTCTCTATCAAGTCCTCTCTCCAGTCCTTCGTCTCTCTACTACCTCGCTTTCTGCCCCCAATATCTCTCACCCTCTCTCTCTCTCTCTTGCATCCAAACTTCTTACAATCTCTCTCCCATGTATATCTCTCTCTCTTTCTCTCTCTCTTTGCCATCCAACCTTGTCACTATATCTCTCTCTTTCTTACCATTCTCTCCCTCTCTCACTCCTTCAAATTAATATTCTCAAATATTACAACTTTGATGTGAAAATATTTTTTCTTTAAACATTTTATATCCCTATGTATGGATTTTCCTTTGAAATATTTCTTTTAAAAATGTTGAATTAAAATAAATATTAAAAGCTTTTGGAGAAAGCTTCTAGATTGTTTGTGTTCAATTAAATTTTTTCCTTGGATTTAATAAATGGTGTTAGCTTTAGTAAAGAGTAAAGATGTCTAAAATTTTACATAATTTGGAATTTTAATATGGTAATTTTTTTTGTTGAAGGTAAATTTATGATACATTCAAATTCACTTATATGATAAGGGAACTTTTCAAAGCATGAGATAATTTACTAAGGTCTCCATCACGCAGAGCTGAGGCATGACGGCACTAGTGAGTTGATTCGAGTGCCAAATTTAATGGCATTTACTGCTACTACGAAACGGTTTAATTGCTTTCTGTGCAAGCTTACTGGTAGCCATGTGGCTATGCCAGTTGCTGTCCTGTTCCATTGCCATCAGATTACTCTTGGCGTACACCTACATAAAGGAAATATTAAATAATTGAAATAATAATATATTTATATTAATATATAAACTTTTAAATCAATTATAATTTAAGGTAATAAATTGAATTATTTAAATTAATACATTTGAGTGCATGTGGCTGCCATACAGACTATACAAATACCACTTTTCTCCTAGAAATACCAGCTTTCGGGGCCATGCTCACTTCCTATGCAGCATATGCCCAGGTGTCGTCCAAACATCATTTAAATGCCCATTCTCTCCAAATCTAAAGTCTAGGAAAATAGAATTTAAAAATTCAAATATTGTTGAAACATAATGTTTGTTTTCTACAAATCTAATGTCAAATAATTACACCCCCGGATGTGGGTGAACCAATTCAGAGTTAATGTTATTATTAATGGCAGTCGGCGTTTTGTCCTGTCCTTCGCAGCTCAGAGCCATTATGCAGGCCGGTGTCAAGATCAAGAAAGCTCATTTGATGCAAACTCAAATCTGAGGGAAGGAGAAATTAATTGTTTTCCATGGTAATTACAATGCTCAAAAAGTTATAATAATGAAATTCTTGGTCTTTCTCCTCAAGATCTGCTCTCCAGTTTAGTGCTTCTACCATTCCCTTTTGGAGTCTTTCCGCAGAAGATTTATCTTAGGTATCAGAGCTCGACCCCTACTTGCTCTGGTGACTGTTATCCAACGTTATTTCTCACCTTGTTTGCCTGGGCACGGGACTCTATTTCGTGTTGTTGGGAAATGGTCAGGCACACGATGAGTAGCCGTCAGGGAGAAAGTCGTGGAGGACGCAGTAATTCTCAGGATGCACAAGCTAATTCTCAGTTAATTCCCCCTTCCAGCCCCTCCTGCAGGCCTCTTCTGTATGACGCGTTTTATAATTATCATTTGAGGTTTCAAAACAGTTTACTCAGGCCCATCATATCTGCAAACATTTCCATTATTATATCGGAGGAGGAGTCTCTGCCTCGTGCTTCAGCTCACACTAGGGTGGATTCCTCTTAGGGAGGCCTCAGATTCGTGGGTTGCCAGGGTGTCGAGCCACAGCAGAGTGAGAGTGGTCAGGCCCACTCACAAAATGAAAGGAAAATGGTAGACATGGCTATGGGTGGTGATTCGGCTTCAACATCTATTGAAGCTAATTCAGGCAGCACTCTTCAAACTTCGATTCCTCCTGGTGGTAATGGGGAGGATGCTACAATCAATAATGATGACTTCTGGTATGCTGCAAGGTCATGTGACTTTACCTGATTCTTGTGGACATATTCTCTGATTTATTTTCGGATCTTATTCTCCTATTTCTTCTTTCTTTGGTTCTTTTTAGGCGAATAGGTGATCTGTCTCCCTGGTTTTGTCTGGGTTAATGTGGGTTGGCTTTTTGAGGACCTTATGCTGTTTTGTTCAAGGTCCTATGTTTGGTTTTGTGAACACTATAATTGATCCTCCCAATCATGGGATAGTTCTATAAGGGTGAAAGCATGCTGCTCTTCTCTGTCGAGGCTTCGTCCTCCTTGTAAATTTATTGTTACTTTCCGAGAAAAAAAATGTCAAATAATTACACTAGCAGTTTTCATTAGCGCCTTATTAGAGATCGAAATATTATAAGTATTCAAATAGGATTGGGATACACTAACATAATTGGTCTTAATTATATAAGAAAATTAAGTTTAAAATTGTTAAACACTATATTTGAAGTTATGAAACTATTTAACTATATAATTAACTATATTTTTAAATTTACTATACAAATAAATATATATTTGAATTCTACTTTTTGTTGTTAATCTCAATCCCTAATAAACGTAACATTTAGTTTTCCTTTTTAACAAAATTATTGCACAACCAAGAATCATGATATTCTTAACAAAACTAGATTGAGTAAACACAATTACCAAACACAAATTTACCTACTTATTTAGAAATTTATTTAGAACACTTAATTGTAGTTCAATACATGTCAAACTTTGTAAAATAGTTGAAATATATAACAAACTTTATTGCTTATATTAAAATGACCACACACAACATTTGCATGTAACATTGGTTACCGCAAATTAAAGTATGGATGTAACATTTTCTTTGTTTCTTTTTCTTTTTTAGCATATGTTAAATCCAATCTTTAAATGGATGTAATGTATGCAAAAGAGGAAAGAGAGAGGAACAAATGTTACTGTCAAATCAGGAAATAACTCCTCAACGCAAAATTGATTCGTATGTTTATTCCTTTAGGTTGGTCTCCATTACATGCATGAGGGAGAGACTGTTCACTTCATCTCTCGATGACTATTCACATTACTCACTTATTTATTTACATTATGTTCACTCAATCCTGATCATAGGGTGTCAACATTCCCCCCCCTTAATCTAAAGGGATGTTGGTGAGTCCAAGCATCATTTTGAATGATTCAAGTTTTTCTTTTCCAAGTGTTTTGGTGAAGATGTCTGCAATTTACTCATTAGTGGAACAATGGTGGAGATGGATTATTTTGGCCTCAACATGATGTCGAACCAGATGATATTTACTATTGATGTGCTTCGTTCTATCATGGAACTTTGGGTTCTTGGAAAAATTTATTGCAGAGGTATTGTCAACCATGAGTGGAGTTGATTGTACTTGTTTTACCTACAAATATTCAAGAATTTTCTTGAGGCACACAATTTCATTTTTTGCTTCAGTTGCTGCCACGTATTCTTCTTCTATTGTGGAATCTACTCGAACTGATTGTTTTCATGATCTCTAGGAGACAGCTCCTAATCCAAGACTCATAGCATGTCCTGAAGTAGATATCCCAGTTTTGTTGTCTCCATCGAAGTCTGAATCAGAGTATCCAATCAAGTTGACGTTGACCACCTGTGTATACTTGATTCCGAAGTCCTGACTTCCCTTCAAGTACCTTAGAACTCATTTTGCAGCAGAGCAATATCCCTCACAAGGCTTTTGCATAAAATTGGAGAGGATTCCAAAAACAAACAAAATGTTTGGTCTGGTAGTAGTTAGGTAGTTGAGACTTCATTGAATCTATATATACTTTGTTGCATCCTCAAATTATTTTCCTTCAACATATGTGAGCTTTAAGTTTTGTTCCATTGGAGTAGTAAGAAGATTGCATTCTGTCATGTCAAACTTGTTCAACAGATCTCCAATGTATTTCTTTTGAATTCATAATTAGGTTACTTCAATACAAATATAGTAACGAACATAGCCCAAATCAGTCATTTCAAAACTTTTCCCCAATTCCTTCTGTATGGATGCAATATAGCTTTCATTGTTCCCCGTCATTAAAAGATCATCTACATATACCACAAGATATACAACTATTTTGCCAACTTTCTTGACAAATAAAGTTGCATCATCAAGATCATAATGTTTGGAATTGAGTTTCAGAAGATGCTCAGTTAGTTTTTCATAGCAGGCTTGCGGTGCTTGTTTGAGGCAATACAAGAACTTCAACAGTTTGCATACTTTATGTTCGTGTCCTTTCATATAAAGTCGTTCAGGCTGGGACATAAAAACATTATCTTTTAGATCTCTATTCAAGAAAGCATTTTTTACATCCATTTCATGGACTTTCCAACCGTTCTGAGCTGCTAGGGCAAAGACTGTCTGGATGGTAGCCCATTTTGCTGTGGGGGCAAAAGTATCCTCATAATCGACCCATTCCTTCTATGAAAAACCTTTTGCCACAAGCCTAGCTTTGTGCTTGTCAAGTGAGCCATCATCTTTTTATACTTGTTCTTGTAGATCCACTTGCACCCAATTGGTTTGGTTCGTAATGGAGGATCCACCAGCTTCCAAGTGCCATTCTTTATTAGGGCACCATACTCCTTTTTCATCGCTTCTTTCCATTGATCATGAGAAGAAGCTTCTTGGAAGGATGTAGTTTCAAAATCTGTAGAAAAGTTCAATTCACAATCATAAGAAACATCCATATCAATAGGTGAATTAGAGTCATCTACATCACCTCCATTTTGCTAGTTTGAATTTCTAGTTCCTGTCTTTCCAATCTCATCACGATGAACACTTTCAAGTTTCTTTGTCATCCACTTTGGGGGACCTTTTTCAGATGGTCCAGGCTACTTTGATGATTGAGTTGGCACTAAATCAAAATTGAGTTTCTCAATTCTGTCAATCACATCACTTAAAGCATCATCTGTTGTTGGAGTTTCACGATGGGGAGAGTGTTCTTCAAAAGAAGATTCCACATGCTGATCTAGTATAGGAATCCCCCCTTCAAGATGTGGAATATGATTATCAAATTCCTAAAATGATTTTGCTTTTATGAATCTATCCAAGTGATCAAGTTGCCACTCAACAACATTGTCAGTTTTGGATGATTCAAGAAAACTTACATCTCTAGATACAACAAACTTTTTATTTACTTCATCATACAGATGTTATTCTTTGGAGGTGTTTGAATACCCCAAGAAGATACACTTATGACTTCTAGCACCCAGTTTGTTTCTATGTACCTTTGGTATTAAAGCATAACAGGTGGAACCAAAGACCCTCAGATTGTTTACCGAAGGAACATGTCCATACCACATTTCATATGGAGTCTTGTTTCTAATAGCATTAGATGGACATCTATTTTTTATATTTGCAACACATAGAATAGCATCAGCCCAAAACATTATCTTTACATTTTTTAAGAAGAGCATGGATCGTACCATATTTAAGATTGTCCTATTCATTCTTTCAGCTACACAATTATGTTGGGGATTATAAGGCACAATTGTTTGATGTTTGATCCCATGTTGGCAAAGATAGTTTTCAAATTCATTTGATGTGTACTCTTTTCCATTATTAGTGTGAATGGACTCAATATGAGATTGTGCATCATTTTCAATCCATTTATGAAAAATCTTGAATGTTTGAAAAGCATCATATTTGTTCTTCAATAAATAAATGCAACACATTATGGTGTAGTCATCAATAAATCTCATCATATGTTTATTTCCATTTGTAGAAGGAACATGCTTTGGACCACATAAATCTGAATGAATGAGTTCAAGTTTTCTATGTGCTCTTGAATGTGAATCATGGAAATACTATTTTCTATGCTTTCCTAGAATACAACCATCACATTGCTTAAATTTTCTAGGAATTGTAGACAAACCAGCAACACCATTTTTCTTCAACAAGAGGAGGTTGTCATAGTTCAAATGTCCTTGCAGCTTGAGAAGCCTTTCTTCTTCAATTCACCTCATGACAAGTGAGTGGTCAGATGCTTTTCTTACCTCAAGCTTACCATCAAACATATGAACGGAGTGACGTTGCTGGTGGATGTGGACCAAGGACACGAAGTTTTTCTTCAGTCGTGGGAGATATAGATCATGATGCAGAGGAATGTCTAGAATACCACGTAGTTTAAGCCTGATTATGTCAATCCCTGATGGCCTAATTTTTTATTATTCTGTAAAGTATAATACTCCATCAACATTGTCAGTAAATTTTTCAAAATAATATTTTCTATGAATCATGTGGCAGGTTGCTCCTGAATAAAGCAACCAATCATTTTTCCAAGAAGCAAGTGAAGCATAATAAATCTTCATTTACTCTAATGTTACATTGTGCAACAACATAGTGAACAAATTCAAGTGCTTTACCTTTGTCTGTATCATCAATTTTAACTTTTTGTTGCTTTCTTTACCGCTCAATTTTGTCCCATGGTAGCTTGCATGTAGAGGCATCATGTGATCCATTTCTTTTGTAGCGTATGCAGTGCAAATCTTCCTTTTCTCCTTGAGAGTGTTTGCCCCCTTGCCTCTAAAATATCTTCCTCTTCCTCTTTGACCACTTCTTCCTCTGGAAGAATCTTTAGGAGGATTATTTTCTTTATGAGCAAGGCACATAGCCTCTTTAGAAGATTCAAGGGCTGTCTTCTTTCCAAAATCTTTCTCTCTTTGAGAAAACATTTTCACAAGAGAGTCAAAGGTGATATCTTTGTGATTTCCATTTTCTTGCAATGACTCAAGATAATTAGAGTAAGTAGGATAAAATGCCTTGAGAGAAGCGATAAGAGGAATATCTAATTCAACTTAGTGGATTTGATATCGTGCACTATAGACTTTACTAGAGATGCAAGAGCAAGGGGATCATTATTTCATTGTTCAAGAGTGAAGAGTTTAATCATGAGTTGAACAACTTCAAATGCAGAATGTGAGTCATAAAGTTATTTTAGCTTTTGTAAGGCTTCAAAGGCAGTTGAAAGTGGAAAAATATGGCGACTCGCTCTTCATTTACAGATGTTGCAATTAATGCATAAGATTTTCTTTTCTTGTTTTCCCAAATGAAAAGCTCTATGTGTGAGGTAGGCTGTTTTGGTTCTTTGTCTACATCTTCGACACACATTCCTTTCCACAACTCATTGAAAATGAGGGTGTGTTTTATCATTCAGGACCACTTAGGATAGTTCTCCTTGCCAGTGAGAACTATTGCCACAATAGATATGATTGAATGCATACTGTAAAAAAATATTTCTGCAGGCAAAAATCTATGTATTGTAAAAATACTTTTGTTGATAGAAAAATACTTCTACCAATATATAGTAAAATTGTAGTTCTTGTGGTATTATTTTTTTTTAATTACAATTCAAAGAGGCATTGGTATGACAATACTATATTGAAATATAGTACTATAATGAAAAACTTAGAGTATTCATATATTGAAACATAGTACTATTGTGCAGATGGTCTCAAGCATAGCCATTACACTAATGCATGAATAATGTAACTATGGACTTTCTAAACATTTTTTTCAATGCACAACATACCAATCAAAAACACCATATATGCCATGATATCCTCGCATCATATAACAATCAATGCACCCTCACGGTGTTCCCACACATTGACTCTTCAATTAAAGGTCGAGAAGCATTACACTGTGTTAAAGCATTACACAATTTTGACCAGTAAAGAACGAACAAAGCAGTCACCTCGATTAAATCCTCAATTAGACTATTCCTCTGGCCACTAGCACTAACCCCTTCCATTTTAAAATGTCAATGAAATATACTAGATACATCTTCAGCAAAACCGCACTGAAACTCAAAACACAGTCGATACATGTTCACCAAAACCACACTGAAACTCAAAAGAAAGACGATACATATCCAGTAAAACCACACTGAAACTCAAAAGACAGTCAATACATCTTCAAAAAAAACACACTAAGACAATGTTAGAAAGGAAAGCGGACTTCTGTGAACATTCTGCTATACAATAGCCCATTTTTAGATAGGCGAATGCATAGCGTAATGGAACGGAGGTCTCAGTTCAGTTAATGTAATGTTGGCAGTAGTTTAAAAGCATATCTTGTCTCTTGTAGATCGTCATGTACATTCTGTGTAGGCTCACGATGTATCATAGAAATAACTACACAAAGTGAGAGCCTCTATCGATCTCCCATGAACTCTACCAGAACCAGCAAGAGTCCACATCTCACCATGCAATCCACACCATTTGTGAATGTTGCTACCTCTGGATTTCCAAAATCAATTCTCCATCAAGAGAACCAGCAAACTATTCTCAAAGGAAAGAGAAGCATCGTGAC
This sequence comes from Pinus taeda, assembly GCA_000404065.3. Taxonomy (NCBI): domain Eukaryota; kingdom Viridiplantae; phylum Streptophyta; class Pinopsida; order Pinales; family Pinaceae; genus Pinus; species Pinus taeda. The sequence goes on from APFE030171842.1 coordinate 14,795, forward strand.
ACCTGGTGACACCGGTGAGCCACTATGTAGGAACATAATATAAAATCTCAACTATTAATAAAAAGGGAAGGACTACATGAGCATAAAACAATAATAAAAACTTGGAGGAGCAGCATATGGAGGGAGCAGTTTTCAGATGTTTATGAAATTCATCGATAGCATTTCAACACAGTAAAAGGAGCAGTGAGAATAATAGTGAATAGTAGGTGGAGTAGGCTCTGAAACCTACCATAGATTATATGAGAGTTGACTGCACATTAGAGCAAGGGGTAGCGTATATATGGGAAACTGAATTCAGTCACATGGGTGGGTGTGAGTTCAGCAAAATGGGCATAACAATGCAAAAACTGACACCAAGAGTTACATAAAACCTAATTTTTGGAGCTCGCTCTTATACCATGTCAGACCAGGCAGTAACTCCTTAAAGCAAAATTGGTTCGTATGTTTATTCCTTCAGGTTGGTCTTCATTATATACATGCGGGAGAGACTATTCACTTCATCTCCCAATGACTATTCACATTACTTATTTATTTATTTACATCATGTTCACCCAATCCTGATGATTATGTGTCAACAATTACATCCATACTTTAACTTACCTTTTACATGACCACCTTTACAATATCAGTGGTCTTTTTAATAAGAGGAAACAAATATTGTTATACATTTTGATTGTTTTGCAATGTTTCCCATGTATTGAAACATTAAGAGACTTGTATAAGGTTTCTAAACTCTTAAATCAGTTTGTGTTTGGTAATTTCAACCTTAATTGTAAATATTATGTCGTGTTTATTTCAAAATTGTTTCTATAAGGAATATCAAGTTGTTTAGTTATGATGATTTTGTTGAGAAAATAAATGGTAAAAAACTGATTAGTTGTTGTTCAGTTTAAAAAACAGTCCAAATATGTAACAAACTTTGTTGCCTCATATTAAAACTACCACATGCAACATTTGGATGTAAGAGTGGTAATGTATCATTAAACATTAAGTGATTTTTATAAGCTTTCTAAATTCTTAGTTCACTTTGTGTTTGATAATTTCAGCCGAAATTTGCAAAGATTATGTTGTTTTTATTTCAAAAGTGCTTCTATAAGGAATATCAAGTTGTTTAGTCATGACATGATTTTGCTAAAAGAAAAATAAAAATAAAATGATTATTTGTTGTTCAGTTTAAAAAATATTCCAATTATATAACACAATTTGTTGCCTCATATTAAAACTACCACACACAACATCTAGATGTAAGAGTGGTTATGTAACCCATAAATTAAAGTATGGATGTAACACTTATTTTTCTGTTTTTCTTTATTACAATATGTTACATCCAATCATTAAATGGATGTAACATATGCAAAAAAAGAGAAAGAGAGAGCAACAAATGTCACAGCCATACTTTAATTTACAACTGACATGACCACTCTTACGATGTGTGTGGCCTTTTTAACACACTTTGTTGCCTCATACTAAAACAACCACACACAACATCTAGGTGTATGAGTGGTTATGGAACCCATAAATTAGTATGGATGTAACATTTATTTTTCTCTTTTCCTTTTTTAGCATATGTTACATCCAATCATTAAATGGATGTAACATATGCGAAGGAAAGAAAGAGAGAGCAACAAATGTCACATCCATACTTTAATTTACAATTGGCATGACCACTCTTATAATGTGTGTGGCCCTTTTAACGGCATGAAACAAAGAGTGTTATATATTTTGATTGTTTTGCAGGGTTTCACATGTATTTAAACATTAAGGGACTTGTATAAGTTTTCTAAATTCTTAGTTCAGTTCGTGTTTGGTAATTTCAAATGCAATTTGAAAATATTGTCATTTGTATTTCAAAAGTGTTTCTATAAGGAATATCAAGTTGTTTAGCTATGAAATGGTTTTGTTACAAAAATAAATAATAAAAAACTCATTATCTGTTGTAGTTCAGTTTTAAAAATAGTCCAAACATATAACACACTTTGTTGTCTCATATTAGAACAACCACTTACAACATCTGAATGTAAGAGTGGTTATGTATCCCATAAATTAAAGTATCAATGTAACATTTATTCGTCTCTTTTTAGTTTTTAGCATATGTTATACCCAATATTTAAATGGATGTAGCATATGCAAAAAAGGAAAGAGAGTTGAAAAAATGTTACATCCATACTTTGATGTACCTGTTACTTGACCACTCTTACATCTAGATGTGCGTGGTCGTTTTAATATAAGGACACAAAGATTCTTATAAATATATTTGGATTATTTTGCAAGGTTTCACATGTATTGAACCATTAAGCAACTTGCATTAGTTTCTAAATTCTTAAATGAGTTTGTGTTTGGTAATTTCCAATGCAATTTGCAAATACTATGTCGTTGTATTTCAAAAGTATTTCTATAAGGAATAACAAGTTGTTTAGTAATGACATGATTTTGTTTAAATAATAAATAATAAAAAACTAATTATCTGTTGTTCAGTTTAACAAACAGTCCAAATATATAAAAAAAATTGTTTCCTAATATTAAAATGACCACACACAACATCTAGATATAAGAGTCGTTATGTAAACCATAAATTAAAGTGCATGCAACATTTCTTCGTCCCTTTTTCTTTTTTAACATATGTTACATCCAATACTTTAATGGATGTAACATATGAAAAATAGAAAGAGAGAGGAACAAATATTACATCCATACTATAATTTACCTATTACATGACCACTCTTACATCTAGATGTGCATGGTGTTTTAATATCAGGAAATAAAGATTGTGATATATTTGGATTGTTTTGCAATGTTTGACATGTATTAAACCATTAGGCGACTTAAGTTTCTAAATTCTCACCTGAGTTTGTGTTTGGTAATTTCAACGAGAACTTAGATTATCTCATTTGTATTTCAAAAGTTTTTCTATAAAGAATGTCAAGTTGTTTAGTTATGACATGATTTTGTTAAAAAAAGAATAATAATAAAAATTTGATTGTTTGTTGTTCATTTTAAGAAATAGTTCAAATATATAAGAAACTTTGTTTCCTCATATTAAAATTACCACACACAACATCTAGATCATTTCTTTATTTCTTTTTCTTTTTTAGCACACACTACATCTGGATATAAGAGTGGTTATGTAAGCCATAAATTAAAGTATGGATGTAACATTTTTCGTATGTTTTTACTTTTACCATAAGTTACATCCAATCCTTAAATGGATGTAACATATGCAAAAAAAGAAAGAGAGAGGGACATAGGTTACCTCCAATCTTTAAATGGATGTAACATATGCAAAAAAGAAAAGAGAGAGGAATAAATGTTACACTCGTACTTTAATATACCTATTACATGACCACTTTTACAATGTGGGTGGTCTTTTTCATAAGAGGAAACAAAATTTGTTATTTATTTTGATTGTTTTACAGTGTTTCACATGTATTAAAGCATTAAGAGACTTGTATAAGGTTTCTAAATTCTTAGATCAGTTTGTGTTTGGTAATTTCAACCACAATTTGCAAATATTATGTCATGTGTATTTCAAAAGTGTTTCTATAAGGAATATCAAGTTGTTTAGTTATGACATGAGTTTGTTGAGAAAATAAATAATAAAAAATTAATTATTTGTTGTTCATTTTAAAAAATAGTCCAAATATATAACACACTTTGTTTCCTCATATTAAAATGACCACATACAACATCTCGATGTAAGAGTAGTAATGTAGCATTAAACGTTAAGTGACTTATATAAGGTTTCTAAATTATTAGTTCAGTTTGTGTTTGATAATTTCAACCAAAATTTTCAAAGATCATGTTTTTTTTATTTCAAAAGTGCTTCTATAATGAATATCAGGTTGTTTTGACATGACATGGTTTTGTTAAAAAGATATGATAAAAAACTAATTATTTGTTGCTTAGTTTAAAAAATAGTATAAATATATAACACACTTTGTTGCGTCATATTAAAATGACCACACATACCATCTAGATGTAAGAGTGGTTATGTAACCTGCAAATTAAAGTATGGATGTAACATTTTTTTGTCTTTTTCTTTTTTAAGATATTTTATATCCAATCATTAAATGGATATAACATATGCCTAAAAAAAAAAGAGCAAAAAATGTCACATCATACTTTAATTTACAACTGACATGACCACTTTTACAATGTGCATGGCCTTTCTAACACACTTTGTTGCCTCATATTAAAACAACCACACAGAACATCTAAATGTAAGAGTGGTTATGTAACGAGTATATTAAAGTATGGATGTAACATTTCTTTTTCTCTTTTTCTTTTTTAGTGTATGTTACACCAAATCATTAAATTGAGGTAACATATGCAAAAAAAGGAAAGATAGAGCGACAAATGTCACATCAACACTTTAATTTACAACTGACATGACCACTCTTACAATGTGTGTGGCTGTTTCAACATCAGGAAACAAAGAGTGTTATATATTTTGATTGTTTTGCAGGGTTTCACATGCATTGAAACATTAAGGGACTTGTATAAGGTTTCTAAATTCTTAGTTCATTTTGTGTTTGATAATTTCAAATGCAATTTGGAAATATTTTCATTTGTATTTCAAAAGCGTTTCTATAAGGAATATCAAGATGTTTAGTTATCACATGTTTTTGTTACAAAAAGAAATAATAAAAAACTCATTATCCATTGTTGTTCAATTTAAAAAAATATCCAAATATATAACGCACTTTGTTGTCTCGTATTAAAATGGCCACATACAACATTTGGATGTAAGAGTGGTTATGTATCCCATAAATTAAAGTATCAATGTAACATTTCTTCGTCTCTTTTTCTTTTTTTACCATATGTTAGAACCAGTATTTCAATGGATGTACCATATGGAAAAAAGGAAAGAGAGCTGAAAAAAAAGTTACATCCATACTTTGATTTACCTCTTACTTGACCACTCTTACATCCAGATGTGTGTGGTCCTTTTAATATAAGGAAACTAAGTATAAATATATTTGTATTTTTTTGCAAGGTTTCACATGTATTGAAGCATTGAGTGACTTGCATCAATTTCTAAATTCTTAAATGAGTTTCTGTTTGGTAATTTCAAACACAATTTGCAAAGATTCCGTCGTTGTATTTCAAAAGTATTTCTATAAGGAATAACAAGTTGTTTAATTATGACATGATTTTGTTAAAAAATTAAATAATAAAAAATTGATTATCTGTTGTTCAGTTTAACAAACAGTCCAAATATATAAAAAAAATTGTGTTTCCTAATGTTAAAATGACCACACACAACATATGGTTATAAGATTGGTTATGTAACCCATAAATTAAAGTGCATGTAACATTTCTTCATCCATTTTTCTTTTTTAACATATGTTACATCCAATACTTTAATGGATGTAACATATGCAAAAAAAGAGCGAGAGACGAACAAATTTACATCCATACTATAATTTACTTTACATGGCCATTGTTACATCCAGATGTCCATGGTCTTTTAATATCAGGAAACAATGATTATTATATATTTGGATTGTTTTGCAAGCTTTCACACGTATTGAACCATTGAGCGACTAGGATAACTTTCTAAATTCTTAGTTGAGTTTGTGTTTGGTAATTTCAATAAGAACTTATAAACATTATCTCATTTGTATTTCAAAATTTTCTCTATAAAGAATATAAATTTGTTTATCTATGACATGATTTTATTAAAAATAATAATAATAAAAAATTGATTGTTTGTTGTTCAATTTAAAAAATTGTACAAATATATAAGAAACTTTGTTGCCTCATATTAAAATGACCACACACATCATCTAGATCATTTCTTCGTGTCTTTTTCTTTTTTAGCATATGTTACGCCCAATCTTTAAATAGATGTAACAAATGCAGAAAAGGAAAGAGAGAGGGACAAATTTTACATACATACTTTAATTTACATGCTACATCACCATTCTTACATCACAACATCAGGATGCAAGGGTGCTTATGTAACCCATAAATTAAAGTAAGGATGTAACATTTCTTCGTCTCTTTTTCTTTTTTTAGCATATGTTACATCCAATCTTGAAGCGGATGTAACATATGCAAAAAATTAAAGAGAGAGGAACATATGTTACATAAATAATTTAATTTACATGTTACATGACCATTCTTACATCAATGTGCGTGGTCATTTTAATATCATGAAACTACAATTGTTATATATTTGGATTGTTTGGCAAGGTTTCACATGTATTGAACCATTAAGCAACTTGCATAAACTTCTAAATTCTTAGTTGAATTTACATTTTGTAATTTCAGCCGCATTTTGCAAAGATTATGTCATTTCTATTTCAAAAGTGCTTTTATAAGGAATATCAAGTTGTTTAGTTATAACATGAGTATGTTAAAAAAATAAATAATAAAAAGGTAATTACTTGTTGTTCACACTAAAAATTAGTCCAAATATATAACACACTTGGTTTCCTTATATTAAAATGACCACACATAACATTTCGATATAAGAGTGGTTAAGTAAGCCATAAATTAAAGTATGGATGTAACATTTCTTTGTATGTTTTTCTTTTCTACCATATGCTACATCCAACACTTAAATGGATGTAACATATGCAAAAAAATAAAGAAAGAGGAACAAATGTTAGATCCATACTTTAATTTACCTAATACATGACCAGTCTTACGTGCATAAGTTTCTAAATTGTTAGTTGAGTTTGTGTCTGCTAATTTCAACTGCATTCTAAAAATATTATGTCGTTTATATTTCAAAGGCGTTTCTATAAGGAATATCGAGTTGTTTAGTTATGAGATGATTTTGCTAGAAAAACGAATAATAAAAAAGTGATTATTTATTGTTCAGTTTTAAAAAAGAAAGACAAAATATATAATAGACTATTTTTCCTCATAATAGAAGAACCACACACAACATCAAGATGTAAGAGTAGTTATGCAACCCATAAATTAAATTATGGATGTAACATTTCTTCGTATCTTTTTCATTTTTAAAATATGTTACATCCAATCTTTAAATGAATTTTGGTAATTTCAACCGCAATTTGTAAATATTATGTCGTTTGTATTTCAAAAGTGTTTCTATAAGGAATATCAAGTGGTTTAGTTATGACATGATTTTCTTAAAAAAATAAATAATAAAAAAGTAATTATATGTTGTTCTGTTTAAAAAAGAGTCCAAATATATAACAAACTTTGTTGCCTCATATTAAAACAACCACACACAACATCCAAATGTAAGAGTAGTTATGTAACCCATAAATTAAAGTATGGTTTCAACATTTCTTCATCTCTTTTTCTTTTTAAAAAGGAGAGAGAGGAACAAATGTTACATCCATACGTTAATTGACTTGTTACATGACCACTCTTACGTCGAGATGTGTGTGGTCATTTTAATACTAGGAAACAAATATTCTTATATATTTTGATTGTTTTGCAGGATTTCACCTGTATTAAACCATCGAGTTGCTTGCATAAGTTTCTAAATTCTTAGTTGAGTTTGTGTTTGGTAATTTCAACCACAATTTGCAAAGATTATGTATTTTGTCTTTCAAAAGTGTTTCTATAAGCAATATAAAGTTGTTTAGTTATGACATTATTTTGTTAAAAAAATAAATAATAAAATATTGGTTATTTGTTGTTCATTTTTAAAACAAAGCCCAAATATATATTTAACTATGTATAAAGTTTAACGATATTTATATTGTTAGATTGTTTGATAATATCCATGTTTAACAAATTTAAACTTAGTTATCCCATAAGTGTATGTATGGGTGAGCTTACAAGCATTTTAATTAGTATATAAAATACACTAAATGTGTTTCAATTTACCTATTTAATTCCATTTTATTTCATTAGTTGGAGTTGGAGATTTAATTTTTACTCTCATATTGAAAGGGATTCCACTTCATAAATAGCAGTGTGCATATTGAATGAGAATCCTCATCATAAAATTAATTTTTATGTGAATTGGTTGAATGTTAATCACTTCTCGAGTTGAGAGATTTAATCCAACTAAAATAGCTCCTAATTTGGTGTTTAGTTTAGAGTTTCTTTCAACCAATTGATTGTATGGTTAAGATAGTATTTATATCTTAAATTAGTAATTGATGTCTTTGTATGTGTGTTTAATGTAATATAAAACAAATTTTTGATGTGTAATTAGTTTCTTAAATTGGTATTGGTGCAAGTGGCTCTATGTAAACTCCCTTATGGGACTGCCCAACTATCTACAAGAAATATGTGAGAGTTATCTCTTGTATTATTATATTAGAGATGTACATTAAATTGACATATGTGTGTTTTAGTGAGTTTAATTGTATACATCTATGAGTTGTGGATACATTGAGCTACTTCAGAAAGTACATTATGTGAGGATTTTGATATCAGTTTGTGGAAAATATCTTATGGAGGAAAGACTTCCAAACATTAGGAATGGAAAATCAATTATAATTTTTGCATTACAACTCTATGTTTGTATGACATTTTATTCCTACACACCCTCGGAAGGGGCCAATTTCTTCTTCCGTGTTAGCCTTTGTGACCTATGCATGGAGGAAATGAAATGGGCAGAGTAGCAGAGGGTCCAGTTCATCACATTCTGTTGGCAAGGAAATGTAAAACATATGTCGAGCTGGTTGTTCCTACAATTTTTTTTGTAATGTGATATGTGTCGAGTTCAAAAGTAGATCGTGATTTGAGTTCTAAGATTTTATATGTTCATTAAATGACATGGAATGACATTGTCAATGTGAATGGGAATATAGGTTTAATCCCATTCATTTTCATAAGTATATATGCCTTATTGATAAGGTTTTCTTATGTTCATGCTCATGAGAACATAAGTTAGGGATGTTGTTTCTCTTTAAAATAGAATGAAAAAGAATATTGTACAAAAGAAACATTTAAGAAGTTCTTCTATTTTTCATAAAGAATGCATGTGAACTTTGCTTGAGAAACGATAATGACACAACATTATTTTATTAAAAAAAATCACATGGAATTATGTGTGATAAGTTAGACTATTAATTTATTTGAATTTATTAACATGTGAGACTCTTCTAGACTCTTAAAGAGGAATATGTTCTTATTTTATTAGATTTTCTTGATGAGGAATATGCACAAAAGCAGCTATTAAGTTTGTCATTTCTTGACAAGAAATAAGTTATTTGTAAGAAAAAATAGAATTACTATACTTGAATGTCTAGGAAATAAATAAGTTATGATCATGCACAAAATAGAAATATTATGTTATTTTCTTGAATGAAAAATATAAATATTATGTGTGATTTCTTCGATGGAAATATGATTTTATTCATCCATGAAAAATTCAACTATGATGTTGGATTCTTTGAAAATAAGTATCAATAGAAGGAATATAATTATTGTGTTAGACCTTTTGGTTAGAAAAAAGAATTGGTGTGTAGAAAAGAATAATTATTATGTTAGAACTTGGAAAGGAAAACAAGTAATTTCATGTAATAAATGCATTAGATTTCATTTATAAATATATATATATATATATTTGCACGCAAGAAATAATAATTATGTAAAACCCCTCTCATATTAGGATGATTTTCAAAGAAGTACTTTACCTTTCTTTAATACACTCAAACTAGTATAAATATTTGATTTAATGATGTCTTGTCAATATGAAATTAATTATAAAGTTTTGGGAAAAGATGTCAGCCATGAGTCATGATGATAGAATTAAAATAAAAGGTCTCATACATGGAAATAGTTAGAAAAGAAACATTTGTGTGATGGAGGTTACCTGCCCAAATTATCCCTCTCAGGAAAGAAATTTCTTGGAAAAAAAAGGAAATCCAAAAGGGTAAGAAGAAGGTGAGGAGAGGGAGAGGAGGACTAAAGGAAAACCTATACAAAACACTTTAAAGGTTTCTGGTATTGCACCAAGCTCTGAATCCTTGAGTTGGTTGGTGAGTGGGACTCACTAAGAAACCTATGACTGAAGTTGGTTGAGACCAGGTGGTCTAGGGAATTAGAAGAAGCAAAGTAAAATTGTTTTTGAGTATGAAATAGGCTTGAGGGGAGTATGAGGAGGGATTTTGGGTCTTGTAGGTTGGAAGGAACATTTGATTCCTGTGATTTTGAAGTTGGCCACTCGGTAAAGTACAGATAAGTATATATTAATGCTAGATATTTGTTAATCAGTAAGGAATTAAATATAAGTATTCTAGAAATCAAGGGTTTACTTTCTCTGCATATTTACAAGTAAGGATTTCTTCTATGGATACACATACTTTGACTAAAGTAAGCGTAAACAAAAAGAGTTGCATTACGTATATCTATATATATTTAAAAGACAACACCTCGAAGTATTTAATAGTTCATGTGAACCATTTTCTTCGGCATTGAATATTTATTAAAACAAAACTAATAAAAAAGTATGTACATATATTTGTTTTGTGAATATATTGGCTTCATCAAAATGAACACAACAAAGCATCCATGTATTTTGATATAACTAGTTAGTCATCTACAGGTAGGTACTCGGGTTCTGATAAAAGAGTAAACATAAAGAGGATACAACTATAAATTTATTTTCCTTATTTCCATGATATAAATTTCTATGGTTTCGAAGAAACAAATAAACCAAAAGTAATTATGTGGAATGTGGGAAGCATGAGTTAGTTCCCCTGGCTAGCTAATGAATGGCACCCTAAGAACATTCTCGGGTTCTTTCTTAAGAATCCTAAGTTGAACAACAAGAATTGAAGAAATTTTAAGAGAAATTTCTTCTTTGCCAAATATAACAAAATAACCAAGAACAACCGAGTGAAACCTCTCTTAATACAACTAATAGTAGTAAAAGCATCAAAATTAAGCTTTCCATGAGAATTATCATCACAACTCAAAAGAAGCCATACACTATGTGTAACAATGATCATATTATTGTTTGTATTAAAAAAAAATCCAAAACCCGGATGCAGTTCTAACAAAAAGATCATTTAAGAGTTCTTTGAGGTATGAACCAAACATAATGTCCATCAAACAACAAATAAAAAAAACCTGAGTTTTCCATGAATAAGCCAAGGATAAGGGTTGAAACCATCTATGCTCTAGTAAATACAAGCAGTGGGTATCTAAACCTTAAAATAAATAAATTTACTCGGACTCTTTTATTTACTCGGACTCTTGTTGTAGCTAAATAAATAAACCTTCATTTTGGAGTGAACATCTCTAGGAAGTCAATCTTGAGGAGAATTCATCAATTTGCAACAAGAATTTCTCATCAAGCCAGAGTGTCCATAGTGACACCTTTTGGAGCTTAAAAATTTTAATAGGAACCACACTTAGAAGCCAAAGAAGGTACAGTAGAAGAAACCTCGACATGATGGCTCCTTCAAATAATTGAGCTACATGTCAGTTCCCCTAGAAGAAAAGAAAAGGAATGGTTTATTAGAGGTCATAGAAAGACTATGATAATTGCTCAAGGAAATAACCCTTTACTAATCTACCTTGATATAAGGTAAAGAATCTATTATAGGTCACTTTGTTGATGCCTTACATGAAGCGGAAAATGAGGAAGCTAAGTATCGTGAGCTTGAGGGTTTTATAGCAGTCGTGGAGTCCTAGTTTGTGTTACCCTGCACACAAAAACCTATGTGAGATTCACCTTAATTTATATAAGCAACTAGAACTCAAGTAAATCTAGATTTAATTAAAAACATGAAAAATAGTTTTGTACTATGGTATTTGTGGAAGAAAAATATGTATTTGTGACCCACCCAACATGTAGTAGAGACCAAGGGATAGCAGAGGTAGAATCTAATCTAGAAAGAAGAGGAAAATTTACAATCCTTCTTGTGTTGCAGAGCGGAGTGAACTGTGAACTAGCAGAATGGGAGTTTGAGCTACGTGGGAATAAACCGCAAACCCCAAACCTCCACTCCCATTGATTGGAGGGTAATGCCATGGAGGATTACCACCATCGATGCACTGCTTATCCCATAGAGGAGGGCACCCAAAGTGGCCAATGCATAGGTGAGCCTAGAACCTTCGTAGGGCATGGGTTATAGGAACTCGAGGGATGGTTGGTTGCGTGTTAATAACCATGGTCAATATCATACAATAAAAGTAATTTTTAAAGAAAAATAATGATGAACCATAGTTTAAACCATTAAAAAATTTATGAGGATATGTTACATGTGCTACTAGAGCTGAGTCGTTTACACTGGTGGCCTAACTTGGCCAGGTAACTATTGGTAATTGGTGTTCTTCATAGATGGAGAGAGATAGAAAATGATGTGATTTGGAGGTAGAACAACCTTCACATCACTAAGAGAGCCCATTGCTAGACTTTAGTTGGACACCATGTGAAGGAACCAATCCAGAATTATGGATTGAGCTGTAAAATGGAAATCGCAATAAAAAGAAAACTTTAATGGAAAAAATGCAATAAGTTAAAGATGAAATGGCAACTCTGTAGACTTAAAATGAACGCCTAATACAAGAGTAAGAGCGTATTATGAGAGGTTTGATAGATAGACACAATCACCAAAATACTAAACCCATTTTTGAGAATGGTGATCGGGTAGAGTCTCACAGCAGAAAATAAGATAATATGTCAGAAGGAAGTCAAAATAGGGAATCAAAAGGAAATCAAAATACTCAAGATAGGGAGGCTGGAGTTAGCTATGAAATTGATAGGTATAAAAGGGTGAAGAAATGAAAAGTTGAATTTCACAACTAATTTAAGAAAATAAAACCCCCAAGTCATGATGGAGAAATTGAAGAGGGAGTAGAGTCATGGCTCCTGAACATGACTAATTATTTTCAAATTTGCGAGTACTATGAAAATCTAAAAGATTGACTAGCCAATTACTAGTTGAAATGGAGAAGAGGGATAATACTCACTCATAGGGAATAACATAATTGTCTTTCATTAACACTCCTAACCTCTCTAAATAAGCATCTGTACACAGTACTTAGTCTTTATTGGGATCAAAATTTTTAATTATGGGACCAACAATGAGCAAATATTTTAGTCAATCAAAACTCTCTTGAGTACATATAAAGTTAACTTCCTTGTTTTCTTGGTATTTTATTGGATAAGCCAACTTATAAAAAAAAATTAATAACCTATCATAATAACATGTGTTTTCCATAAATGATGGAGTATTTTCCAAGTCCCTAGTAACTAACCAATCAAGGACTTATTTGACCTTTTCAAGGTCTATTTCAATTCTTTCTTTAGATATTACATGACCCAAAAACTAAATCTAATTTTGATAAAACTCACTTTTACTAAATTTTACATACAAATGATGCACTCAAGGTGTATTTAGCACTATTCTTAATAATTTTTGATGTTCCGAGTGTTTTTAAATAAATTATAATATCATCAACTAAGATATTTACAAATTGATCTAAGTACTTTGTTGAAAATACTATTCATTAAAGAAATAAATGTGGTTAGGGCATGTTGATGATGGAACTTTTTAGACTTTACGTTCAAACCATAGAATCTCATTGGGTGAGTGAGATAATGGGATAATGCTCATTGTTTTATGTCTTGTTTCTAGTGGTTGTTTTACTATTTAAAAATTTATTTATAGCGAATAAAATAAATAAACTAAAATCTAATGAATTAAAGGACATAATAGAAATGCAATATTTAAATTTTTTTGCAATAAGAAAAATAAAACATGTACATATGTACATTATATCATATAAAAACATCACTAAAAATATGACATTGAAGGAAAACAAATTTTGGACAGTAGTAAAAAAAAAATATTGTTTTGTAAGTCATAGGGTTACACAAAGAAAATGTGTTGGAAATAATACTGAGAGGGGGGTGAATCAGTATTATCACATTAATAAAACTTTTTCATTTCCATAATCAGATTCATATATGCTACTTCCACAACTTCTTATGATTAAGTTAATTGATCTTCAATGAGTGCATTAGAACATTATCAACCATATTATCAGTTAACAGATGCAGTAACATAGAATAGATCATCACACATAAGGCACACACATGAACACCATGATATAGGGTGGAAACCCAATGCGGGAGAAAACCACCTGCTGCAAGTCATCTCAATCTTCTTCTTAATAAGAAAAATCCTTTTACAATATTTTGTACTGGTGCAGCCTTATACCAGTACGGGAGCTACAACCCCCTTTGCTCTTGTACTAGCCGATCCATTTACTAGTACGCAGGCTACTACCTGCTACAATGCTCCAAAGATTTCCTTTAGCTCTTGTACTAGCTCAGATACTAGTACGTAGGTGCTGACCTACAATCTTCTCTCCTCCAGGTACCACGTTTCATCAATTTTCAGACTGGATACACTGAAGCACAACACATAATCTGAAGGCCACGTTTCATCAAATTTTCATACTGGACC
>APFE030171860.1:0-39399 GCA_000404065.3 Pinus taeda
TTTGTAGTGGTATACTTGGATGACATCCTAATCTTCAGCCAGAGTTGGGAAGAGCACCTCCACCACATCCGACAAGTTCTCCAAACACTGCGGCAACACAAGTTATGTGCCAATTTTGAGAAATGCACTTTTGGCATAACCCAGGTTCAGTATTTGGGATACATTATGAATGAATAGGGGGTGCATCTGGATCCAGCCAAGATCCAAGTCATTCAGGACAGGCCATCTCCAACCACTCTGACAAAGCTCCATAGCTTTCTAGGCCTTGCCAACTTCTACTGCAGGTTCGTGTTGGTATTTTCTCATATCACTTGCCACTTGAGTCAAGTCACCAAGGGAGGAGTGAAAGAAAAATTCTTTTGCTCTGAATCTCAATAGAAGGCATTCATAGATTTGAAAGATCGCCTCTACTCGGCACCAATTCTCACATTACCAGGCTTGCAACAACCATTTGAGGTTGAGATAGATGCCTCTTACTATGCTATTGGGGTATTCCTTACTCAACATGGGCATCTAGTGGCATATCATAATGAGACACTTTCAGACACAGTCTGGAAGTATCCCACTTATGAAAAAGATATGTATTCCATTGTGCAGGCCTACTGATAATGGAAGCATTAAATTTTGGGGAAGGAAATGATCATCCACACAAACCACTAACCCCTGCAATTCATACAAACTCAAGGGAAATTATAGAATGATCGCCATCAGAAGTGGTCCACATACATGGAATAGTTCCATTTTAACATCAAGTATAACAAGGGCAACACCAATAATGTTTCAGATTGCCTCAGTCGACCACCGATCATGGTGTCAACCACCGTGCTCTACTCTTGTGGGCATGAGACTTCTGATTGGCCATTTCTCTACAAAAGCGACCCAGAATTCGACCACACATACCAGACACTCTTGGAGGGTCAGCATGTTCCATATTTTCACCTCCAGGATGCCCTGTTATGCCACATGGATCACCTTTGTGTTCCTTCAAGCAAGCATGCCAAGATGATTTGGGAAGCGCACTACAATCGAGTTGATGGGCATTTCGGGGTCGAGAAAATGGTGGCAGTACTACATAAGTATTTCTATTGGCTGGATCTTCGTCAGGATGTCGAGAAGTACATCAGATCATGCACTGCCTGCGCCATTGCCAAACCGACCATCAAGAAGCAAGGCCTATATACCCCGCTTCATACCCCTAATTGACCTTGGGAATCCATCTCCATGGATTGCATGTCAGGCCTTCCTTCCACTAAGCATGGAAACGACTGTGTTTTTGTGGTTGTTGACAGGTTCTTGAAGATGGCCATTATGGTGGCCTGCAAGAAGAATATCACAACAGAAGCTACTACTAAAATCTTCTTTAAATGAGTGTGGGTACACTTTGGGATCCCAAAATATATCATTTCATATCGGGATATCAGGTTCCTCAGTACATTTTGGTCTAGTCTCTGGTCGATGCTAGACACCATACTCACTAAGTCCACAACCTTCCATCCTGAAACTGATGGCCAGAAAAAGTTTGTCAATAGGATGATCGTACACATTATGTGCATGTACAACTCAAAGAATCCACGCACATGGGATGATAGCCTCCCCTATTTTCAGCACAACTACAAACAGGCTCTCCACAGTTGGACTGGCCACAACCCTTTTCAGGTGGGCTTGGGATTCCAACCACTATGTCCCATTGATGTGGCCATGCCATTTGCAACTACTCACGCAAATTCGGTTCATGTCCAATCCAAAATAGATAAGGCAAACAAATTCATTGAGCACATCCAACATATTCGCCAATAGGCCCATGACATTCTGGAGAAATCAAATGCCAAGTGAAAGTAGCGACATGATCAACGTCAGGTGCCACACAAGTTTTAGGTGGGTGACAAAGTCTAGTTTCATTTGCAAAAGGAACACCTTACCGGAGCCTATCGGAAGCTCAGACCACTCTAATATGGTCCTTCCAACATTACCAAGGCTATGGGAGATAATGCATTTGAGCTTAGCATTCCCCCATTCCATGGCCTGCACCCAGTGTTCAATGTGGACCGCCTTCGACCATACTTTCCACCATTATTAGACACATCCAACATTGCGGAACAACTCACACCCACAGAGTTGAATCTAGATTGCATGGAACAAGTTGCAACTGATCGAATCATGGACACACAGATCAAGCACACTCGCCAGCAGAATATCCAACCATATTGAGTTGTCAAAGCAAGCCAACTCCTTCACCAGGGCAAGTGGCTCACCAAGGGCCAAGTTCAGCAAAAGTTTCCTCATCTCATGGAGGAACTCAACGCAATGGGGACCATTGCTTCCTAAGGGGGGAGGAATGATCCAGGTGGATATTGGTAGCCACCGGCCAATTCCACGTGGACCCCCACCATTGCTTCTTTCAGTTTTTCAGTTTCCTTAATTGTAGCATAGTTTACTAATTTTAGCAATTTTTCGGGTCCTAAACTTCCGGATCCATTTTGAGGCCCTAAACGACATTTTTTTAAAATCTACTACTAGCTATTATTAGTCTAAAATCATCTTTTCTGTTGTAGTCCTTGGAGAGGTATTTCCAATAGGTTATCATGCACGTCAAACGGAGATAATATGACCAAGTCACGACCCCGGGAAGTTAGCTGTCCAACTCACCTCAACATGGCTCATAAACTCTTGGTGTTACATCTCCTTTTGGTTGTTTAGGGTTTGCTCTTATTGTTCAATAATAAAAAGGCCCTTGAGCCTCATTGTAAGGGATTCCAGAGGCATGTAGCCGCCACATCTCTTCTCAGAGATAAGCTACCATCACCCTAGCTAGTTTATTTCCATTTCTCTTTGTAAGTAGATTTCAGTATTTTACATTAATGAAATAAGGTATTATTTCCACTGCATCTCTATGTTTATGGTTATCTCTATAATTTTTTGCGTTCCTATTTAAATCTAGATCACCCGAAGCTAAAAATAGATGTAAAATTGCCTTGTAAAATGTTGTAATTTTGTAGTCAATCTAGGTTGTTCATTAGGCGGAAATCTAACGGTAGAAGTTATGTTTACTTTAGGGATTTTTTCCCTAGAAGGAAACCCCTTGCTATATATGAGGGAATTGTATTGCAGCTATGTAGATGTGTATTCTGAGTGAGAAAGAGAGAGGAGATTGTGTGAGAGCAAAGAGGGAATTATAGTGGATCTGTTGTAGGTTGCATCTCTTCATTTTGCTGGATAATATAAAAGGAAGGATTGGTTGTTTCTCTATGGATGTAGCCCAAATTGGGTGAACCACATATATTTGTGTCTCTCTCATTTATGTGTTTTCTGTGTTTATTTATGCAATATTTTTATGTGTTCCATTTCTCTATAATATATAACTTTCTAGCAATCTTTAGGTTGGTTAGGCTTGTGTAGTTCAGTTTGGGGTGAAACAAGGTTTTGACCATCCCTAGTAGCTGAAAGTTCCTCTTTAGATATTTAACCACCTAGGATGGAGGTATTCAGTCGATAAACCTTGAACAATGTTCTGGATAGGTGACTGGCAGGAGAGCGATGTAGCAATGAAAATAAGTTCAAAAATGGAGAGGTGGGAAGTTTTTTATTGTTGGAGCGAGGGAAACGGTTAAGTGATGTGGGGTGACGTCATGGAATGGACACCTGATAGGATGTGGATGGGTGATGGTGAGGACATGTGGATAGGAGTGGGGCGGGTTGGACTTACCATTTTTTCATAATCATGCTCTCTTGCAATGTCTCCTGTGGATTGGTCTAGGTGGTGGGTGGTCCCCACTCTAGCTATCCTCTGGCAGGTCGAACAGGGGGAGGGTAGACCTCGTGTTCCTCCCCAAAATAAATATGTATCGTTAGATCCAGATGTACAAATCCATTCCAAGGGGTGATTTTTTAATGCCCGAGAAAGTTACTATAGGTTTTAAACCCGTAAAAAAATTACCTGCATATGAATTCTAAAACACAGAAAATAAATAATGCGAGAGCATAACACATAAAACACATATACACAGAGATTTTCCCCTGGATCCCAAAATAGGGAAACCAGCTTGATTTTTCAATGTTATAATACATATTTATACATGCTGAAGCATCCAATACCATGGACCGAAAAACCATTGCATCCAATACCATGGACCGAAAAACATCGCGTCTAAAAACATGTGCGAAAATCATGCACAAAACCATAGGTGGTCCGCCCATCCTAACATAGGGTCCAAAACAAAAATTTTCTGGGGCGCTGCCTTGGACCCCATAAAGTGGGGCTACAGGTACGCCTCAAACCCCCTATGACCCCCCCCGCTACACAATCGGTGTAATGAAAGGGGGCTCCGCCCCCGCTCTAACCCCCCAGTTAACTACGTGTTTTGGAAAGAATATAACACAACCAAATAGTTATGCCCTCGATATGGTTTCGGGGGGGTTCAGTGCAAAGATGGACGATGATCCACCTAGAAGATGCCTAATTTTTAATCCAGCAATGCGCCTACACAAAATTTTACCTTTTTTCTGTTGTGCATTCCTGGTAGGGGTCTGATAGATGGCTCGTGCACTATTAAAACCCTCCAACACACCTCCAAGCTATGATAGTGGCCCCCACAGTCGATTTATCTTCTTTGTAACTTTATGAGGCATTTAAAAAGGCCCTTGAGGTGATTTAAAAGGCATTTTGAATCTAGACCCTAGCTTTGGCCCATCAATTTCTTGAAGAACATGAGGAAGGGTAACAACATTGGCTCCAACTAGGGATAGTGTATAGGATACAATGCACTGAGAACCTGCAGATTAGTGTCTTACTCTTTGGGCATGGAGTCATTTTATTCAGACTTTCATAAACAGAAACAAAAATAGACACAAAAAGCAGTAATGATTATTTAAAAATGGCTCACTAATATTTATAGTGAAGAGAAGTGGACCCTTTTAGTGGTGGACGTAAAGATTGAGAAATTTCCCATTCACAGGTTTCCCAAGCACTTCTCCTTCTAGTTTCTCCAACAGGAAGGTGTTATTCCCTTTTGCCTCAGTAATCCTAAACGGTCCAAACCAGAGGGGATAAAACTATCCACGCTTTCATTTTTCTTCCATCCTAACATCCCATCTTAGTACTAAGTCTTCTAGTTGTAGATATTTGTCTTTTGCCTTTCTGTCAAACAAGGATTTCATTTTTTCTTAATAACAGATCAAATTCAGATTCACCTTTTCTCTATTCTCTTGAAGTTCCACCAATTGACTTGTACTTTTGGTCAAAGCATTTGGTTCCACCTCAATTTCTTGCAATATTTTATCTATTAGCATGGCTAGTTGTATGGGAAAAATTGTTTCCTTTCCATAAACCAACTCAAAAGAGGATTTTCCAGTAGCTCTCTTAGTGCTAACGATGTTGGCCCATAAGGAAAATTTCAGCTACGAATCCCAGTTCCTCTAATTTTCAGATATTGTTTTCTTTAGAATTATCACTAAATTTTTATTGAGGATACAACCAATCCATTTCCTTGTCGGTAATAGGTGGTGGAGTTTCCTACTAAAATGTTATACTTTTGACAGAAATTTATAAACTTGGCAGACTTGAACACATGAGTGTTGTTTGTAATAATCTTCTTGGGGCAGCCATATTTGGCAATGATGTTTTCTTCCATGAACTTAATGACTACCACATCAATTGTATTCCTAGATGGGGTAGCTTCTACCCACTTAGTGAAGTAATTAGTGGTTGTGAGAATCCACTTGTGTTGGCCACTGGAGGGTGGGTGTATTTCTCTAATGAAATCTAACCCCCACTTTCTGAAGGGTTCCTCAAACAAAAACAAGGATTAGAGGTAGACATGCTAATTTCTATTTTTCAGCAAAAAATTGGCACTTCTCACAGGCTCGAACATAAGTATGCACCTCACCAAATAGTTTGGGCCAGTAAAAACATGTTTTAAGAATCGTGTGTATTGTAGCCCTCCAACTATAATTTCCTCCACAAACATAATTATGATATTCATCCAATACTTTGTGGATTTCATCCTCAACCAAACACAAAATCAAAATATCTACTGGATCCTTCCAGTACAATTGGTCATTCGAGATAGAAAATTTATGGGCTTGGATCCTCAAAGCCCTCTATTTAATCTTATCAAAATTCACTGGGCAATTCAGAAAAAGCATATAATGCACAATAGTTTTATACCAGGGAGATAAGATATACTTCATTTGAATTCTTTGTGTTGATGTTTCATTCTTTTGTTGTTGCTCCAAATGTCCACCTTCTTTGTCTCCTCTTACTAGTAATTTTATGCCCAATGCTTGGAAATTTGCTTCAAATAGAATTTTAGACAGCCCTTGTCCCTTAATGAGCTTGGTAGGCTTGATATACATGTCAAACTCTTGAATTTTAGCAATCCATTTTCCTATCAATTTGCATAAACCTGCTTTTCCATAATGTTATATTTTAGCTCAACATCTCATAGCACCTCACTGAATAATGTTATTGTTTGTTTATGCCCCTCATTATTTTTTACATTAAGACAACAACCACTATGTGAGGAGACGCAAAAGAAAAAATGAAAATTGGTTTTTTATAATCTGGACTGAATAACAGAGGACCTTCTACAAAATCCCTTTTAATTCTGGAGAATGATTCATGAGACTCAATAGTCCATTTCAGTTCTTTATCTTTCTTTATCATTTATTTTATCTCCTTGACTATCTCAGCATAACTAGGTATGAATCTACTCAAAAAATTAATTCTTCCTAAGAAAACTTGAATCTCCTTCTTATTTCTTAGTAGTGGTATGTTTTTGATGGCTTCCAACCACTTGGGATCAATATTTACTCCCTCCTTTTCCACTATGCTCCCTAATAACTTTCCTTCACTTAGAGCGAACTGCGATTTTTTAGGATTCAACTATGGATATATTTTTTCCATTTCTCAAAAGTGAGATGCAAGTGTTCAATGTGTTCCCCATCTGTTTTTTAAAAGATGGTGATATCATCTAAGTAAATTACTACAAGCTTGTCTTGTTCTCCCACAAAATCTATATCCATGGCTCTCTGGAAGGTGGACCCTACATTTATGAGGCCAAAAGGCATTCTAGCATACAAGAATGTTCCCCAGGGGGTGGTATAAGCAGCTTTCTTTTGATATTTAGAATGAAAAACTACCTAATTGTACCCAGAAACGCCATCCATCATTCACATCTGGGAAGATATTACTAGCTTTTGCCTAATCTAATCCACTTTAGGCAAAGGATAATTGACCTTTAGGGAGGCTTTCTTGAGATTCCCGAAGTCCACACATAGCCTTATTTCTCCATTTTTTTTTTTGGATAGAAACTAGGTTTTCTACCCAGTCTAAATATATTAAAGGTACAATGATCTTGGCCTAGAGCAATTATAGAAAATCCTATAGATTCACAAGCTCATGCAATATACTAAAGCATAAGATAAGAATCTACTTCTACTTTCAACCAGCGGAAGCTAATAGATTGTTGAAAACAATATAAACAAGAAGAAGATAAATCAATGGCACATAACAATAAGTATATGGGGAAATCCACTGCTCAAACCTCGCTATATTTATTGCATATATCAGAAATATGAGTGAAGATACAAATCTTGTTCTCACTAGAACAATTCTGCACTGTTGGAAATAATACTGAGAGGGGGGTGAATCAGTATTATCAGATCAATAATTTTATTTCCCAAATAGATTTATATACGCTACTTCAATGAAGTGAACTAGCATGTACACAAAACTATGATTAGAGAAACAAATGTATATCTAGAGAACTTTTGATTTAAACAATTTATCATGTGTTGATCTTAAACCAGTACATCAGTAACTCATTAGACAGTGCAGCAAAAAAATAGTAAAGCATCACACATAAGCAACACACATGAACACCAAGATTTAAGGTGGAAACCCAATGTGGATGAAAACCACTTGATGTCGTCATCTCTGTCATCTTTTAATAATAAGAAAATCTATTTACAATATTATATTGGTGCAGACTCATACCAGTACGCAGGAACCCACCTACAGAAGGCTACAACCTTCTCCCGTTTTGCAACTTCTACTGGAAGGGAGTTGCAACCCCTTATCTCTTGTACTAGCCAATTTGTTTACTAGTATGTACAGAAGGCTATGACCTTCTTTCTTCCTCCAGAGACCATGTTTCATGAATTTTTAGACTGGATACTACTGGATCACAACACCACAATTTGAAGGCCACGTTTCATCCAATTTTCATACTAGACCCATAAAAAACTTTTAAACTTAAAGTGCATCAACTAACATTCAGTTACTCTGAACAATCAAATCACTGACACCAAAACACTGTGCTGAACCCAAAAACATGAATCATCATTCAAAACTAGATGTAACCTAAAAAACCTTGCATCAAAATGTATATGATACTTGGTTGAACCCAAACTGCGTGCATATGCTACTTCCGTTAATCAAACCTATGTATACCTTCAAAATTACTGCAAATATAAACTTTTGAATCAAGTCCGAACCACCCAGCAATATACTAAACATCTAATATCAGCTTACACAGATTTACACAGGCAGCAACAAATATCACTTCTTCTCACTTATATAATCAATCAATGAAATACCAACCTCCTTATGCATTTAGTTTTACATTCAGATCTAAGAAGACTTCATTGATAGATAGAAGTAAAACAACATAATTTGATCAGATAGATCAGTCAAATTTGAGAAAGAAGCTTTTGTTTTGTATATGCCATTTTGAAGAGTATAACCTGTGTGTACACACACTTTTGAAGAGACGAACTAGTGTACTGATCTGCAAATATCAATTCATAACTTTGTTGCACTTTTGAACTTTAAACAAACCAAGATCACGACACTTAAAGAATAAAAAAAGGTGTACACAATCAAATCTAGCCCAACCAATATCATATCATTCAATAATAAGTCATTTCAGGTCTCATGATCCTGATCCAACATTGAATTCAAGGTGCACAAAGTATTCAGATCAAATCACAAACATAGCCCCTGCAACATAAAATATACTTCAGATAGAAGTATTCCTTAGAAACCCATACACTTGCACATAACACTTCATCATATATTCATTTCTTCTGTATTTAGCCCTTGGACAAAAACCACTTAAGACCAATACCTTGGACCAAATAACTAGGGTCAATACCATCAAATACCTCGAACCAAAACCTTGGTTTTCCAACATGTACGCTCTTTTCTTCCTGTGGGAGTGCGTGTATAAATATACACTCTTTCTGTTCTATGGACCATCGTGTATATGCTATTTTGACTAAGTGGACCCGTGTATACTTCTTAAATTGATTTTCATCATCCCTTTCCTTTACCTTCTTTATTCTGATCAATACAACTTAGTTCCATCTTCCTATTCTTCTGTACCACTGCCTTGTTACCTCTAAATATCCTTGTTGTACTGTGATTTGCCTTTTTCCAAAATTGAATTGACCTGTGAGTGATTTGCCATCAAGGAAAACACTTGTATCATAATGCCAACAATCTCCCCCTCTGGACTTGATGGCAACCATGATGGTGTTGATTACTGCAAGTTGTAGAAATTGTTAGAGATAACATGCAACACCAAAATACTCTCTCCCTTTGACATCAAGGGACAAGCGTGAACCAAGTAACTTTCCTCCTTTGATATACATTATGTTGTTCATGCTCCCCCTGAGTACATGCTGAGTCTGAAGATATATGATTCAAAGGAATAACATGACTCTATAACTCAACTATCTGAGTTTGAGCTTCCTATCACCAATGACTCATACATACATCAATCTCTTAATCAAATGGGGATATATCAGATTTGACTCATCCACCCAACCAAGTGGGGATATACCACTTGTTTATACATGACAAAAATAGAATAAATATTACATCATCCATCCCATGCAAAGTGGGGATACAAATTACATCATTTGTCCAATAGGACTCATTCAAATGTATGAGAAGTCATATCACACCCTAGACTTTTACATGACTTAAGCAACAAATGGTATAAATATCTGAAGCCATGGCTGGACTCAGCAACCATAATGCCAGCAATGCAGAATGTGTGTGAAGGCTAATGCTCCCCCTGAACCTGTGCTACCTGTGCATTGTTAACAAGTCATTTATCAAGGAATCTTTGTTAGTCAGATAAAAATTAATGAACAAAGCACATCATTAGACTGTAAATCAACATCAGACACAACACCCATACCCGAGTCTAACCCACTATTTTTCTTGTCAGAAAAACATATAATCTTCTTCAAGCACAGAAACCCACATGTATACGCAACTATACTTCATGAAACCTGTGTATAATAACCTTCCTCTGAAAAATTGGATTTAATAGCAGGATGATGCAGCAACTACTCCCAGCGTTTGTCTGAGATATTCAAATGTTTCTATGGGAAGCGGATTAGTGAATATATCAGAAACCTCTTCTTTGGAGGCAACATACTCCAATTTGACCTTTTGTTCAAGCACTTGTTCTCATAGAAAATGGTGCTTGATGGGTATGTGCTTGGTCTTTGAGTGCATGACTGGATTTTTTGAAATACTGATGGCACTTGTATTATCACATAAAATGGAAATGGGTTGAGTATATGTGATCTGCATGTCTTGCAAAGTTTGCATCATCCAAAGTAGTTGTGTGTAGCAATATGCAACAGCCACATATTCTACTTCAGTTGTAGATAAAGCAATCGAACTTTGTTTCTTGATGAACCAAGATACCAACCGGGAACCCATATAGAATGCACCACCACTAGTGCTCTTTCGATCATCAACACTTCCTACCCAATCAGCATCTGTATATGCATGAAGAGTAAGGTTTGTATCTCTAGGATACCATAGTCCAATGAAGATATTTGAAAATTGTTTTGACTGCCTGGAGATGTGATTCCTTTGGATTTGCTTGGAACCTTCCAACAATTCCTATTGCATGCATGATGTCAGGCTTTGTACCTATTAGATAAAAAAAAAATTCCAATCATAGATCTGTAAGTTGGTTGGTTTACTGTTGGTGATTCATCATTAGAGCTGAGACTACATCTTGTTACCATTGGAGTACACACTGGTTTAGAATCTTCCATTCCATACTTTTTCAACATCTGCTTGAGATATCTGGCTTTTGAGATAAAGATGCCATATTTTGTTTGCTGAAATTGTAGACCAAGAAAATAATTAAGTTCACCAAGTAAGGACATTTCAAATTCTTGCTGCATTACTGAAGAAAAATTATGACTCATGGATTCTTCATTGCTACCAAAAATGATATCATCAACATAAACAATAATAATTAGCCATTTATCATTTTCAATCTTTGTGTATAAATTTTTATCTACAGAACCTTTTGTAAAGCCTTGTTGTTGTAGATATCTGTCAAGGCGGTAATACCAAGCCCTTGGAGCCTATTTTAGACCATAGAGAGCCTTTTTGAGTCTGCATGCAAGTTTTACATCATTTCCAAGAATGAATCCTTCTAGATGTTCAATATAAACTTATTCTTCTAAATCTCCATTAAGAAAGGTCGATTTTACATCCATTTGATATACTTTGAATTTCGAAAACTAAAAAGAGCAAGAAACATCCTTATGGCTTCAAGTCTAGCAACAGGTGCAAAAGTTTCTTCAAAGTCTATACCTTCTTGTTGGGCATACCCTTTGCAAACAAGTCTTGCCTTGTTTCTAATAACTTCTCCATTTTCATTCAGTTTATTCTTAAATAGCCATTTTGTTCCTATAATATTTTTATCATGAGGTCTAGGAACTAACTCCCAAGTATCATTCTTTTCAATTTGATCTAATTCTTCATCCATGGCCTTGACCCAACATTCATCATTGCAGGCTTCATTTACATTCTGAGGTTTTGTGGAGGATAGTAATGTTAGATAACTTGAGGTTCCTGTAAGAGTTCTTCTTGTTTGTACTCTAGACCCTTTTTCTCCTAGAATTTGAGATTCTGGATGATTCTTATGAACATACCTGGATGGAGTCTTTTCCCTATCTGTTGTATCTTCTTCTGGTGATCCGTTGGTTTCTTTTTCATTATCATTTTGATTTGATGCAGGAAAAAATCCACATCTTCCTCATTGTCATATTCCTCTGTTGATTTCATCTATTATGGATTCTTGCATGCTTCATCAACTACAACATCAATGATTTCAACAATTTTCCAAAGTCTTTTACTATAACATTTGTATCCTTTACTTCTGGAAGAAGAACCAATAAGAATACCTTCGTCTGCTCTGGGTTCAAACTTACCAAGTTTTTCATCAGTCCTTTTGATAAAACATTTGCTTCCAAAAACTTTAAATTATTTTATAGTAGGAGGCTTACCATACGAAAGTTCATGTGGAGTTTGAGTGCTATTTACCTTAACATTTGCTTTGTTGAGAATAGTCATGGCAGTAAATGCAGTTTCACCCCAGAAGGTTGCAGGAGTTCCAGATTCACTTAGCATAGGTTGAGCCATTTTTTAAACTGTTAAGTTCATCCTTTCTACCACACCATTTTGCTGAGGAGTTCTTGAGGTGGAGAATTGCCTTTTCATTCCATGTTGCTCATAAAAGTCAAAGAATTCATCTTATATGAATTCTCCCCCTCGATCAGATCTGAGACATTTGATTTTTTGATCTGATTCATTTTCAACCAAATATTTTGAAGGCTTTAAACTTTTCAAATGCTTCATCTTTATGCTTTAGAAGATCTATCCAACACATTCTAGAAAAATCATCATTAAACAAAATAAAGTATTCTTCTCCACAAGGTGACTTTTTCCTTGTTGGTCCACATAAATCAGTATGGATAAGTTCAAGAGGCTTACTTGTGACCCTTCCTTTTCAATGAAGTGAACTCTAGTTTTCTTATCGATTTGACATGGTTTGCATATGGTATTTTTTGGGATGATGATATCTGGAAGATCACGAACTGCCTTGAGCCTGCATGCTTTTTTTATTTGAGAAAAGCTTAGATGTCCCAATCTTCTATGCCACAGCTAGTTTTCATTTGTTTTGCTTTAATACCTTTGTTTTTGTCCTCCTTTGAGTATGTATAAGTTGTTTGGAGTTCTTTTACCTTTGATTACGGTCGTTCCTGTATTAAGTTCATGAAAAACACATGTCTTTGATCGAAACACCACTTCATTTTCTTGATCACACATTTGACTGAAACTCAATAGAATATGCTTTAAACCATATACATACATAACATTTCCATATTTAACCTTTTCTTTCAAGAAAACAGAACCTTTACCTTTAATGACAGCTGGAGTGTCATTTCCAAATGAGACATTCTTTTATTTTTCTAAAGCATTATATGAGTGAAGTTTCTCTTTATCACCTATGATGTGTTTGGAGCATCCACTGTCGATGTGACATTGATTTTCTTGTCCTTATGCATACAAGGCTATACCACATCTTTTTGATTGAGATTCCTTCCTTCTCCATATATTGGGATTTAATGGTGTTTTCTCCTTTTGAAGTGTTGGCCGAAATTTTCTCCTGCATTTAGATTCTTCATGACCAAAGTTGTTACAAATCGAGCATTCTATTTCATTTTAAAGAGGAGAAAAGTTATTATAGGAACTTTTCTTGAATCCTGTTACACTTTGATTTCATGCTTCTCTAGTCATGATCGTTTTGTAAGCAATGCATTGAGCAGCCTTGTGCCCAAAGTTATGACATGAAAAATATTTCCCATTAAAGAAGTTTCTACGACCATCGAATATTTTGACATTGTTTACCTGTTGGTTGTGGCTTCTATTGATATTCATCCTTGAAGTAAATTGAGTATGATTTACCTGATAATGGGTTTTAGGCCTTTGTTGACGATCGACATATTGTTCACTATTCTTTGTTGCATTAAGATAGCTTCTGGTGGAGGTTGACAGCTTCTATGATTGAGATGATTCTTTAGTATATCCAAGACCTGTCTTTATCAGAGGAGAACGTTGAACTTTGATAATTTAATTTAAAGTTTTTGATCCTTTAGCAAATCTAATATTGAGAGATTTTGTCTTCTCGAGATATTTTCTTAGACCCACAATTTCACATTCTAGATTTTCATTGTGTTTTTCTCTTTCAGCAAGTTGGTGTGTTAAAGTATCTATCATCATATTCTTTTCTTCTAACCAGATTTTGAGTTTAGTGATTTCTTCATGAAATTATTCCTCTTCTAATGCATCCAAAAAATCATCATTTTCATAAGCCATGAGAAGTCTATAATCTTGTTCAGTTTCATCTTCATCACTATTAGATAAACCATCATTATCTTCATGTGTATAGTAACTCCTTCTATTCACAACCTGTTTCCTATTGCCTTTTGCATATTCCTTCCCTTTTCATATCTATCTTTATGAGGACATTTGGCATCATACTAACCGACTCTACCACAAGTAAAGCATTTGAAAGGTAGCTTACCTCTGAACCTTCCAGAACCTCATTGAAGCTTCTTGACAAAATTTACTTCATCTTCTTCTTCAGAAATGTGTCCTGATTCATTGTTCTCTTCCTTTTATTTTCCCTTTGTTGATGCTTTAAATGTGGCTTCTCTCATATTTGATGGACCTCCTTTTCTCATTTCAAACGCAATTAGGATTCCACGAAGTTGAGTCACAATGATAGTTTGAAGATCATGTTTTTCTTTTATGGCAGACACTTTTGACTCAAATTTAGAAGACAAAGATCTCAAAATTTTCTCAACTAAATTGACTTCCTTTATTTCTTCACCTAGATTCTTCATACAATTAACAATCTCATCTATACGTAAAAGGTAACTGGATACACTCTCATTATTATGCATCTTAAGAGTTTCATACCGAATTCTGCCTGAGAGTCTCCTTCGTAGCTTTGAATGATTTTGTCACATATTTCTTTGGCTGCCTTGAGCTGCATGACCTTGACAAATTTTGTTTCTGACTAACTTCCCAGTAATGTATTGACAACTTTGGCATTAGTTTTGTATAACTTCTTACCTGTAGAGTCTGTAGGAATTGCTATTGGAAATTGATATCCTCCTTCCACAATTTCCCAAACATCACTTCCAAGTGATTGTAGATAGACTCTGGTTCTTATTTTCCAATATACTAAGTTTCTCCCATTTAAGATTGGTTGTCTGATGGATCCCATGCCTTCGTGCTTATTCATCTTGAAAGATCTTCCTTCAAGCGGTCAAGCTTCTTCTGAAGGACCTGCTATGATACCAATTGTTGGAAATAATACTGAGAGGGGGGTGAATCAGTATTATCATATCAATAATTTTATTTCCCAAATAGATTTATATATGCTACTTCAGTGAAGTGAACTAGCGTGTACATGCAACTGTGATTAGAGAAACTAGAGTATATCTAGAGAATTTGTGATTTAGATCATTTATCATGTGTTGATCTTAAACTAGTACATTAGTAACTTATTAGATAGTGCAGTAAAAACATAATAAAGCATCACACATAAGCAACACACATGAACACCAAGATTTAAGGCAGAAACCCAATGTGGGTGAAAACCACCTATTGTTGTCGTCTCTGTCTTCTTTTAATAATAAGAAAATCTGTTTACAGTCTTATACTAGTTCAGACTCATACCCGTACGAAGGCACCCACCTACAGAAGGCTACAACCTTCTCTTGTTTTCCAGCTTCTACTGGAAAGGAGCTGCAAACCCCTAGCTCCTGTACTAGCCAATTTGTTTACTAGTATGTAGGCACTGACCTAGAGAAGGCTACAACCTTCGTTCTTCCTCGAGGGACCATGTTTCATGAATTTTCAAACTGGATACTCCTGGATCAAAACACCGCAATCTAAAGGCCATGTTTCATCCAATTTTCATACTGTACCCATCAAAAAATTTTAAATTTAAACTGCATCAACCAACATTTAGTTAATATGAACAATAAGATCACTGACACCAAAACACTGTGCTAAACCTAGAAATCTACATCATCATTCAGAACCAGTTGTAACCTCAAAAACCATGCATCAGAATGTATATGCTACTTGGTTGAACCCAAACTACGTGTATAGGCTACTTCCGTTAATCAAACATGTGTATACCTTCAAAAATATTTCAAACATAAACTTTTGAATCAAGTCTGAACCACCCAGCAATATATTGAACATCTACTGTCAACTTACAAAGCTTTACACAGGCAGAAACAAAGATCACTTCTTCTCACTTATACAATCAATCAATCAAATACCAGCCTCCTTATGCATTTAGTTTTACATTTAGATCTAAGAATACTTCATTGACAAACAACAGTAAAACAATAGAATTTGATCAGATAGATCAATCAAATATGAAAAAGAATCTTTTCTTTTGTATACACTATTTTGAAGAGTATAACTTGTGTGTACACACGCTTTTGAAGAGATGAACCAGTGTATATATTTTCAAATATCAATTCATAACTTTGTTGCACTTTTGAGCTTCAGACAAATCCATATCACGACATTTAAAGAATAAAACAGGTGTACAAAGTCGGATCTAGCCCAACCAATATCATATCATCCAATAATAAGTCATTTCAGGTCTCATGATCCTAATCCAAAATTCAATTCAAGGTGCACAATATATTTTAGATCAAATCACAAACATAACCCTTGCAACATAAAGTATACTTCAGATAGAAGTATTCCCTAGAAACCCATACACCTGCAAATAACACTTAATCAGATATTCATTTCTTCTATATTTAGCCCTCGACCTTCTCCTCCTTATATACTTAGATCCTTTATCAATACCTTGGACCAAAACCACTTAGGACCGATACCTTGGACTAAATACCTAGGGTCAATACCACGGACCAAATACCTAGGGTCAATACCACAAACCAAATACCTCGGACAAAAACCTTGGTTTTCCAACATGTACATGCTTTTCTTCCTGTGGGAGTGCATGTATACGTATACACTCTTTTTGTTCCATGGACCAACATGTATACGTTGTTTTGACTAAGTGGACCTATGTATACTTCTTAAATTGCTTTTCATCAACCTTTTCCTTTACCTTCTATATTCTAATCAGTAGACCTTAGTTCCATCTTCATGTTCTTCTATACCACTGCCTTGTTACCTCTGAATATACATGTTGTACTATGAGATGCCTTTTTCCAAAATTAAATTGACCTGTGAGTGAGTTTCCATCAAGGAAAACACTTGTATCATAATGCCAACATGCACAAGTATGCTCAACTCTCTCAGCTCACAAGCTATCTCTTGGCCAACACTTAGCCAATTATGCATCTCTCCAAGCCCCTAATCTCTTGTGCAATTGGTCAAATAATTCATATGAATACAATATGCTCTGCTCAACCTTGAGCTCAACCTGCACAAGTATTTCCTATCTTCTGCCTAACTGACTTCCTTCAGCCAATACTTAGTCAAATTTCCAAGCCCCCAAACTTCTAATTCCTTACACAATTCCTGAGTAAATTAGCCCATATTTAAACGGAAATTCCTCATCCATAACTGCGCAATCCAAAATTATGTCATTCTCCAATTGCGCTCATGATATTTAAAACTCAGTAAATCATACAACTAATAGTACATTGTCCCTACAATCTAGTCTCAACTAGGTCTTTCTCAAAATCGACATGCATGATTTTTTGATGAGGGAATCTTTAGTTAACTAGAGTGACACTTGTGGATGCATTAGTGCACCAACAGATTTAACTCTCCATTAGTTCCACAAATAGTTTGGAATTAATTTAACTGAACATAACTTAGTAAACTGAGTTATCTAATTACAACTCACAATTAAACTCATCCTGGACACCTAAAACTTAGGGAGAACATATACATGACTTCCAAAATACTTGCAACTCGATATTCATAAGTCAACATAACTTGGTTAACTATTACAAGTTGCTATGAGAAAAGAATTACAATTTAATTCAAGGAAAAATTAAATTGGAATTTTTGGATTCTATTTTTAACATTTCTTCTTGTTATTTTCAACACTCCCTCTCAACAACAAAGGAATTAAACTATATTGTGATCCTTAACCTTTGGAATGTTATGCATGGAACACTTCTCTCTAGTGTGGTTGCTACAGAAACTACAGAAACAAAAAAAAAAAAAAAAAAAAAAAAAAAAAAAAAAAAAAACATCCAACCTAAATCAATATGATGTATCTGTCAGCAAAGTCTCTGACTGCTATTGCTTTTGTCGACTGAAAACTATGTGCTTCTGCTGACTCTACCTTTCTACTCTATTGTTAACCCTTCTCTACACTCTTCTGTATCTGACTACTCTAGCATCTATCACTCTGATCTATGACTACATCAATCACCACTGATTCCTCCCGCTACTATGTACTTTGGGCTCATGTAGCAAGGTATAATCCATGAGATAAAAACTCTCAATGGACCCTACCCAATTTCAACCCTCTTGGGACTATCACTTCACATCGCCCCATCTCACACCTGGAGCTTTGGCTGTATTTACTCCCTTTTCCCACTTGGCTCGAAATTCCCCCCTAATGGAGGTATCTGCATGAGTTGATGCTTCCACATGGTCTCCTCCCTACTTCTCCAATTATGGTTGCTCCACAATTGTTTGAAACTACTTCTGAGGCTTCTTTTAGGGCTACATGTTGAGAGGTTATTTAATCTCCCTCTCAACCACCAAGTCTCTAACCTTTTCCTTGCTCCTCAAGGCCTTGCATGCATCTTGTACCTCAAGTGCATCTTGTACCTCAAGTGCATACAAGTTCTTCGCTAGCACACCAATATGTTTCACCTGTCCTGTCGTCGTGAAATTTTCTAGAAAAATAAATGATTTTAAATTAGCGATATCTCCCTCTTTTGAAATTCGATTCGGTCGATTTTTTTTAATTTGTGTATTTTTTCACTGGGAAGCCATATCTGCTATTTGTTTCTGAAAAGTTTGAAAAAAAAAAAATCAGACCTATTCTACAAACTCATTGCCCAAAAATAAATTGGCTCCTATACCATGTAGAAAATCATGTAGATTCACAAGCTCATGCAATATACTAAAGAACAGGACAAGAATCTACTTCTACTTTCAACCAATGGAAACCAACATATCGATGTAAAATATGAACAAGAAGAAGATAAATCAATGGCACATAACACAATAAGTATCTGGGGAAATCCACTTCTCAAAAACCTGCCATCTGTATTTCATATATCAGAAATACGAGTGAAGATACAAATCTTGTTCTCACTAGAACAATTCCGCACAAGTATGCTCAACTCTCAGAGCTCACAAGCTAGCTCTTGGCCAACACTTAGCCAATTTTGTAGCTCTCCAAGCCCCTAATCTCTTACACAATTGGTCAAAGAATTCGGATGAATACAATATGCTTTGCTCAGCCTGCATAAGTATTTCCTATCCTCTGCCTAATTGACTTCCTTTGGCTAATACTTAGTCAAATTTCCAAGCCCCCAAGCTTCTAATTCCTTGCACAATTCCTGAAAGAATTAGCCCGTATTCAAAGGGAAATCCCTCATCCATAATTGCATAATCCAAAATTAGGTTCTTCTCCGATTGCATGCATGATATCTACAACTCAGTAAATCATACAATTCATATTACATTGTCCCTTCACTCTAGTCTCAACTAGGTCTTTCTCAAAATCGACATGTATGAGTTTCTGATAAGGGAATCTTCAGTTAACTAGAGTGACACTTGTGGATGCACTAGTGCACCAACTGACTGTTGACTCTCTATTAGTTTCAAAAACAGATTGGAACTAATTTAACTAAACATAACGCGGTAAACTAAGTTATCTAATTACAACTCACAATTAAACTCATCCTGGACCCCTAAAACTTAGGGATAACATTTACATGACTTCCAAAAGACTTCAAACTCGAAATTCCTGAGTTAACTAAGTCAACTTAACTTAGTTAACTATTACAAGTTGCTATGAGAAACGAATTACAATTTTATTTCACAATTTAATTCAAGGACAAATTAAATTGGAATTTTTGGATTCTATTTTTAACCTTTGGAATGTTATGCATGCAACACTTCTCTCTATTGTTGTTGCTACGAAAACTACGGAAAAAAATAAATAAATAAAAATAAAAATAAAAAATGTTCAACCTGAATCAATATGATGTATATGTCATCAAAGTCTCTAACAGTTATTGCCTCTAGCGACTGAAAACATTGTGTTTCTACTGACTCTACCTTTTTGCATTATTGTTAACCCTTCTTTGCACCATTCAATATCTAACTACTCTAGCCTTTGTCACTCTGATCTTTGACTGCATCAATCACCACTGATTCCTCCCGTTACTATGTACTTTGGGCTTCTATATCTAGGTACGATCCATGAGACAAAACCTCTCAATGGACCCTGCCCAATTTCAACCCTCTTAGGGCTATCACTTCACATCGCCCCACCTCACACCTGTAGGTATGGCTTCATGTGCTCTCTCTGCCCACTTGGCTCGAAATTCCCCCCTACTGGAGGTATCTAAATGAGTGGATGCATCCACTCAGTCTCCTCCATGCTTCTCCAATTGTGGTTGCTCCACAATTGTCTGAAACTGCTTCAGAATCTTCTTTTGGGGTTGCATGTTGAGAGGTAATTTACTCTCGCTTTCAACCACCAAGTCTCTAACCTTTTCCTTGCTCCTTAAGGATTTGCATGCATCTTGTACCTTAAGTGCATACAATTTCTTGGCTAGCACACCAATATGTTTCATTTGTCCCATCCTCATGAAATTTTTTGAAAAAAAAAAAAAAATATATATAAATATATATATATATATATATATATATATATATATATATATATATATATATATATATATATATATAATATTATATATATATCTATATCTATATATATATATATATAATATATATATATATATATATATATATATATATATATTATATATAGATAGATATATATATATATAACTGATTTTAAATTAGCGATATCTCCCTCATCTGAACTCCGATTCAGCTGATTTGTTTTTGAATTTGGGTATTTTTCACAAGGAATCCATATTTGCTATTTGTTTCTGAAAATTTTGCACAAAAATTTTCAGACCTTCTCTGCAAACTCATGGCCCAAAAAAATTATGGCTCCAATACCATGTAGAAAATCATGTAGATTCACAAGCTCATGCAATATACTAAAGCACAAGACAAGAATCTACTTCTACTTTCAACAAGCAGAAGCCAATAGATCGATGAAATCAATATGAATAAGAAGACGATAAACCAATGGTACATAACACAATAAGTATCTGGGGAAATCCTTTGCTCGAAACCTCACTATCTATATTGTGTATGTCATAAATATGAGTGAAGATACAAAGCTTGTTCTCACTAGAGCAATTATGCACAAGTATGCTTAACTCTCTCAACTCACAAGCTAGCTCTTAGCCAACACTTAGCCAATTTTACAGCTCTCCAAGCCCCTAATCTCTTGCGCAATTGGTCAAAGAATTCAAATGAATACACTATGCTCTGCTCAACCTGCACAAGTATTTCCTATCCTCTGCCTGACTGAATTCCTTTGGCCAATACTTAGTCAAATTTCCAAGCCCCCAAGCTTCTAATTCCTTGCACAATTCACGAGAGAATTAGCTCGTATTTAAAGGGAAATTCTTCATCCATAACATCACAATCCAAAATTAGGTCCTTCTCTGATTGCATGCATGATATTTACAACTCAATAAATCATATAACTGATAGTACATTATTCCTACACTCTAGTCTCAACTAGGTCTTTCTCAAAACCGACATGTATGAGTTTCTGATGAGGGAATATTCAGTTAACTAGAGTGACACTTGTGGATGCACTAGTGCACCAAATGACTGTTAACTCTCTATTAGTTCCACAAAAAGTTTGGAACTAATTTATCTAAACATAACTCAGTAAGCCAAGTTATCTAATTACAACTCATAATTAAACGCATCCTGGAACCCTAAAACTTAGGGAGAACATATACATGACTTCCAAAATACTTCAAACTCGAAATTCCTAAGTTAACTAAGTCAACTTAACTTAATTAACTATTACAAATTATTATGAGAAACGAATTACAATTTTAGTTCACAATTTAATTCAAGGGAA
This sequence comes from Pinus taeda, assembly GCA_000404065.3. Classification (NCBI taxonomy): domain Eukaryota; kingdom Viridiplantae; phylum Streptophyta; class Pinopsida; order Pinales; family Pinaceae; genus Pinus; species Pinus taeda. The sequence continues at coordinate 22,053 of APFE030171860.1, forward strand.
AATTAAATCTGAATTTTTGGATTCTATTATTAACATTTCTTGTTGTTATTTTCAACAACAACTTCCTGACCTCCTTTTCAATAGATTGGAGCAACAAAGGGTTAATCCACCTAAATTTCTTCTTATATGGCTTCACCCCGCCCTTCAAAGGGACCTTATGTTGAATAATAACAGTATCAAATGTTTTTAAATCATCATAAGCCCAAGAAAACACATACATATAATTCTTGAAAAGGTATAGGTATCTTTTCTTTTTTTTATGAGGAACTCCCTTCTCCAACTTAATTATCTTAGGATCCTTCTCTGAACCAATGTTGCAGAATTCTACTTGTTCTTTGATTTCTTGCTCAGTTGGTTTGGTTACCACATCATTTGAGTTGAACAATATTTCTAAAGGAACCAAACCCTTAGGAATAGTGTTACCCTTCAACTGTAAAATATTATATCCTGAAATGGTTTCTTCCCAACTGGCCTATTGTTCGTTTGTCACTCTTTCTTCCTCCTGATCAATTACTGAATTTTAGAATTCTCCTATAACTTCCATGAAGCATTTGATATGCTCCTCGCATTTAAATACCTACCAATTTATGATGTTGTCTGGCACTGATGGTCTATATCTGACCTCAACTTCATATCAGAGTAGTGGATTTTGAGGAAGTTTAAAGTTGTTGGCAACTATAGCCAAGGATTCTTCCATCTGATTTCTTTCTCTGGGCAAAAATTGGATATTGAATGATGAGAAAAAATTATCAATTAAATGCCAAACCTCATTTTAGTAAGCCTTCAATTTGAATGTTTGATTTGGAATTAATTCTTGATCTATTTCACTACAAACTTTGCATCTCCAAACACATCTAAGCCCCAAATATTAATATTTCTAGAAGCTTGCAGACCTAGCATCAAGGCTTCATATTCAACAACATTGTTAGTGGCTTCAAATTCCAACTTGAAGGAGAGAGGGATCATTCTATCTTCTGGCGACACCAAAAACACACCTACCCCATTTCTTTCCTTGGAATAGGCACCATCAAAGTATAATGTCCACACTATATCACATTTTAGGGGTTATTGATTTAGTTGGACTGAATATTCCTCCTATTTTTCCTCCAAGATTAGCTCATTTTCCTCTAGCAGCAAGAAAGAGAACTTTTTCTCTTTACCATACATAGGGGAATTATTGGAATAATCAGCTCTTGTAACCATATTTACAAATCTTGATTCTTGGTAAAGCCTTCTCTCTTCTCCTCTAAACAAAGGGATGGTAGCATATGTTAAGTCCAATTTTATGGACCCTCCAATTTTAGATCCGCATGATCTGGACAAGAGCATACCAAATCTTGCAAGGATATCAAACACTACAATATCCATTACCACACTTTTGGAAGGGATTTGGGCTAAATTGACAACCAAATCTTTAATCATCCCTGAACATTTTACTCTTTTGGAATCAACACAATATAGATCTTTTTATGGCTTTGTAATTTGCAATCCCAATTGCTCCATAATAGACAATGGCATCAAATTGTGAGAGACTCCTACGCCAAGCATGCAATTGTATAATAAAATCTCATGGAATACCAAAGTGACATAGAAAGAGGCAGTGGAAGAGTCTTGTTCCTCAACATGAGGTCCAAATACAAACCATGGGTATTTCTTCCTATAGGTTCGAGTTATCATGTGAAGGGGATATGGTGGATGGACACATAAATTGAGAGACCTAAGATTTATTGTTAGGTAGTTTTAATAGTTCATTCAAAGGGATAGAGATCTTGACATTCTCCAACTCCTTTTTTAGATTAAAAGTAGAATATCTCCTATCAACTATGACACCATCAAAAATCTCTTTCCTTTTCTCATGGATCAGCTTGGGTGGTAAAGGTGACTTCTCTGTTTTAGAAACCTCAGGCTTATGGAGACTAGATTCTCAAGACTCTTTGTTTTTGGGTGAGGCTTGATTTAGAGGCTTCTTTCCTTTCTTAGCTAATTTTGGAGGATTTGAAAGATAGGGTTCCTTACTTTGGTCCTACATCCTACATCTTTTCCTAGAAGATATAAGACCATATTTCATGTGCATTTGTGTGTGTATGAAGTCAGCAAACTACCTATTGTATTTTTCATATCACTATCATCTAGGGGTGCATCCAAGTCATCCCCTCCTTCATCATGTGTTTCAGCCTCATATTCCTCATCAGAGAAAGGAGAAAACTAATTTTCGTGAACTTTCATAGTTTCTTTAGCATGCTCCTCTAGATCATCTTCTAAGTATAGTGGAGGCTAAATGTGATCTTGTGTATTTTTTCTCTCCCTCTATAATGGATGCAAAGGGGATATCCTATAATGAGGATTGAAACTTTGGTTAGGAGCTGGTTGATTTTTTCTAGGAAGGTTCTTACTTTCCAATTCCAATTTTACCAGTTTGTTAGATAGGTTTCTTATCAATTCATTCGTCTCCTCAAGTTTATGTTCTTGAGTTTCCTTCCCTTGGCTTGAGGAACTGGCTTCCTCCTTTCCTCTTATCCTATCCCCATGATCGGTTCTACCTCTCCACTTTCCAACAGAGGTAAAATTTGCTTCAATTTCTGAAGCATCTATTTGGATCTGGTCCAATGAGAGAGACTTCCTCTCTCTGAGAGTGAAACCAAAATCTAGATCAAAAGCCTCAGCAAAAACCACTTTAACAGCAGCCTGTGAAGGTTTGATTTCATCAGGCAAGCTATTATACAATTTTTTGAATCTCTTTATAAATTTAGATACATCTTCATTATGTTTTTTCTTCATGGCATTAAATTCAGTGAGGATGTACCCATGGTCCCTCTTCTCCCCCAATTTTTGCATGAAATAATTCTCCAACTCTTCCCAGGTAGCGATTGAAGCATTAGGGGGGGATTTAAACCATTTTATGGATTCCCCATCTAGAGACTGGACAAAAATTCTTAACACCACATCTAGGTGTTCCACATTAAGCTTCTGATCAAAAGCATAGAAAATTTATATATGCCTTTGTGCTAAAATTTCATCTTCTCCTGTGAATTGAGGCAAGAAATTAAGATAATCTTATGGCATACCATTCAAGGGTTGTGGCAAGTCCAATGGAGCATACTAATTTAGGAGAAAACCTAGGACAACCATATTGATCAATGTAGGTGGTAGAAGGTTTATAATTGGTCCTTGCAGAGGAGTTGCCTGAGTGGGAGATGAATGGATATGGATTGGGAGGATATTCACACTTTGTGTGGGACTATATATAATAATATCTTTGACCTCTTCAGTTTCAGAGGATGGATGAAATGAGAAAGAGGGTGAAATGATATAGAATTCTTCATTTTTGACTCGTGAGAATAGAGTATCAAATGGTAGACCACCTTCTTGAGGATACTTGAAAACTCTAGAGGGAAAATATGAATAGTTTATCATAGCCTTTTAAGAGTTAGAAGAGGATATTTCTGGAAAGGAGGTAACAAGAACAGGGATGAAAAGGATCTTTTCCTTCCATATCCACCTAGATATTATCCTTTCCGGTTCAAGTATAGGAGGAGTCCTATGTTGTGAAGTATTTGCGCAGGTGTGTGACCTTTTGAAAGCCAGTGTGGTAAGAATGAAATTTAGATAGTGGAGTCGCTAAGGTGAGATATGTTCAACCCACACCCCTTTCCACTCACCTTAACAAAGGGTGTATATATGTCGTACCCAGGGAAGAGATTTTGATTCGTCCCTGGCAATAGTGTGAGAAGATCTTGTGGTTCCTACAGACAACCCTTGCATTGAAGAGAGACCAGTGCCTAGGATATCTTGATGAGTGTCTTAGATATTTGTTGAAATTTACATCACACTTAGTGTTTAATATTTTAGAGGGAAAATTGGTCCAGAACCATCCTTAAGAGGAATATAGTTCCTGATGTATATTATTACTCCAAGAAGCATTAGTCCTAAATCTGAAGCAGCCAACCTCATATGAACTTGCAATTATTTAGTCGTTATAGTATTCTTATAGAAGACTGTAACAAGAAGGGAAATCAATACATAGGGCTTAATTCTTAAGAATATGGTGCGTCAAATTTCATAGTGAAATGGATGGAATAAAGAATTAAATGGGATGAAAAGACACATGGAGCACATTTTAGTTCTCATATCAATACAGGCATATTTCATCAACATTAGACTAAGATGAATTTATATATCCATGAAAACACTTCCAACAACTACTATTACATGTAATCTAAGAAGAATAATGAAGACATGGAACAAACACAGAAGGACCACATACTACAAATCAGATGAGCAAAAATTGCCAAAAAATTGTATTAATCTTCCATAGAGAATACATTGAATTTGACAATAAACAGATCTTCTCTCTTGGACAACACAAAATTATGAACCTTTCGTTCAATCTCATAAAACTATTTTTATAGGGCCTCAGAGAGAGAACCCGTTACAAAATATTATTTTCTTGATTTCATTACAATGGAAAATCATAACAAAACTTTGGTGTGCTCTTTGGCACCATTGTACTAACAAAAAACCTAACTGACTGGTTGAATATAAAATACTACATTAAAAGGAAATAAAAAGTTTCATAATCAATGTGATATGCAATATCAGTTATCATGATGAGGAGGCTACGGAGGTTGCATGGAAGGTTCATTGATCTGGAGAAAAAGAGGGTTGACAAACTACTCATATCTTTGCCACAGTGTTGGCACTGGCAGAGGAGCTCAGAAGAACCACTGATATGAAATCTTGATGTTGGTTAGGCCTTTATAGTTCATTCTAGGGTGAAGAAAGGTTTTGACCATCCCTAGCAACTGAAATTTCCTCTTCAGAAAGTTAACCACTCGGGATGGAGATACTCGGTCAACAAACTTTGAACAATGTTCTAGATGGGTGACTAGTGGGAGAGTAATGCAGAAGAGAAAACAAGTTCAAAAATGGAGAGGTGGGAAGGTTTTTATGGTTGGCGCGGGGGAAACATTCAGGGGACATGGGGTGAGGTCATGGAGTGGACATGTGGTAGGATGTGGTGGGGTGATGGTGAGGGCAAGTGGATAGGAGCAGGGTGGTGTGAAGTTACCATTTGTTCAAAATTGCGCTCACTTGCAATGCCACCTGCGGATTGGTCTAGGTGGTGGGTGGTCTATTATGCAACCAACTCACAAAAATATAGAAAATATAGATCAACAACTTCAAAATCAGCCTCTTTGAGGGGGAAACCTCCTTTACATTACATAAATGAAATATTGGATGATTCAAATGACAAAACCTCTTTTCTATATATAGGAGCCTAAGGGGTCACAATATAATCAGAGCCAACATAATAATAATAATGTAAGGGCACAACAATAACAATAGTAGGATTCTATGGGGCACAATAATAACAATATGGGGACAACATGGGCACAAAAATAACAATAAGGGATACAATGAAAATAATAATGGGGGAATACACTAGTATTATAGGGACGTAACATGCCCCTCTCCTTCAAAAAATTGGTGTCCTCAAGGCTTGAGTAGTTCTGCATAATTCTGTATAAAATTCTCATCCTTCCATGTGGAATATTCAACTGGTAAGTTCTTCCACTTAATGAGATACTCTGAAATTGATCAATTTCGTAGTTGTCAAGCTCTTGTTTCTGTGGCTGCTTTAGGTTCCAATATGTATTTTCCTTCCTCCTCAAGTTCTTGAAATATTGTTTGAACTAGGATCTTGTCGCCTATAACCTTGTTTAAGCATGAAACATGGAAACCTGGGTGCACTTGGGAAGATGCAGGAAGCTCCAATTTGTATCCCATAGTACCAATCTTTTGGAACATCTTATACAGCCATAATACTTTGGTGATAATTTATTAACCTTATTAGCTTGCTTGAGGGACATTTGTTTGTATGTTTGTAGGCCTAGAAATACTGAGTACCTACATCAAAACTTATTTCGCTGTGATGTTGATCTTCCTGTTGTTTCATTCTATTTTGTGTCAAAGTGATGTTATCCATTAAGAGTTGAAGAACTTGTTGTTGATGCTCGATGTGATATTCCACTACTTGAACCTTAGAGTTTTCTCTTAAAGATGATGTGATGGATGATGGATGATATCCATAAAGTGTCATATATGCGGTCATTTTTTTTGTAGTATGGAAGGAAGTGTTATACCACCATTCAGCCAAAGCAAAACCACTTGACCCATTATTTATGTTTATCAATTATAAAGCAACAAAGATATCCTTCCAAAAATTTGTTCACTATCTCAGTTTTCCCATCAAATTGAGGATGATAAGATGAGTTATGAGCTAATTGAGTACCCAAACAAGAAAATAATTTCGTCTAAAAATTTCTAGTGAAGATTGGATCTCTATCGCTTACAATAATCTTTGAGTTTCCATGTAGCTTTTCTATTGTTTCCATAAATTCAATCACAATTGTATTGGTTCTAAATGGATGAGATAATGCACAAAAGTGTGCATACTTGGTAAGTCTACCACTACCACCATGATGACACTCTTTCCTTAAGACATGGGTAGACCTATGATAAAATCCATTGAAACCTCCTCCCAATGTTGACTTGGAATGCATAAATGTTGTAAAAGAGTTGGGGTCTTAATTTTTTCAACTTTATTTTTTTCGGCAAACAAAACATTCTACCACAAACTTTTGAATATTGGATTTAAGGCTATCCCAAAAAAATTCCTTCTTAACCCTGTGGTAAGTTCTTAAAAATCCTGAGTTCCTTCCTAACGGAGAGGTGTGCAATTCGAGAAGAATATTTTGTTTGATTTGGGAATTCTTATAGAGGTATAAGCGATCTTTCTACCATAACGAATCATTTTTCCAGCTAAATGTGTCAGATGTACTGGGATCTTGCTGTAACTTTTGCATGAGTGCTCACACTTCTTCGTCATTATTACATTCATCCCTTGCTTCATTTATCCAATCTAGTTGGATAATAGAAATGGAACAAAATAATGCTCCGCATACTCATCCTTTCTTGAGAGTGCATCTGCAACAACATTTTGTTTCCCTTTTTTGTAGATGATTTGAAAGTCATAACCCAACATATTTTTGACCCATTTTTGTTTCTCTTCTGAATATAATCTTTGTTCTAAATAGTATTTAAGACTATCATGATCCGTTTTTACCTTGAAGTGTCTTCCCATTAGGTAAGGTCACCATTTCTTAAGCGCATGTATATTGCTAACATTTCTTTCTCATAAATACCTTTGTGTAAATTATTTCCTTTGATTGAACGACTTTCAAAAGAAATGGGTCTTCCTTCTTGCATTAAAAGAACACCAATTCCATTTCTTGAGGCATCACATTCCATAATAAAGGTTTTTTTGAATTCTGGTGTAGCTAATACTGGTGCTTGGCACATTGCCTCTTTAAGATGTTCAAAGGCCCTCACTGCTTTTGGAGTCCAAGAAAATGCATCTTTCTTCAGTAATGTTGTTATAGGTGCTTCTATTCTCCCACAATTCTTAACAAACTTGTGATAAGGCCCTGTCAAGCCGAGAAATCCTCGAATATGCATTATGGATGTGAGAACTTTCCATTCCTTAATGGATTTAATTTTGCTAGGGTCTAACTTAACACCTTCATAAGATACAATATGACCCAGATATTCCACCTCCTGTACTCCAAAGAAACATTTGGAGTTTTTTGCACATAATTGTTTCCCCTCCAATAGTTTGAGCACCCTGTCAACATGTTGAACATGATCCTTCCAAGATTTGTTGTAGATTAGTATATCATCAAAAAATACTAACACAATTTCTCTAAGGAAGGGTTTGAAAGTGGAATTCATCAAACCTTGAAATGTAGAAGGTGCATTGGTAACTCCAAAAGGCATGACCATGAATTCATAATGACCCTCATGATTTCTAAATGTTGTTTTCGAAATGTCTTTAGTCTTGATTCTAATTTGATGATATCCTGAACGAAGATCCAACTGGGTGAAGTAAATTGCTCCATGTAATTCATCCAATAATTCATCAATGATCGGAATGGGAAATTTATCTTTAATAGTGAGCTTTTTGAGCTCCCTATAATCCAAACACATGCGCCATGATCCATCCTTCTTGTGCACTAATACTACTGGAGCAGAGAAATAACTTTGACTAGGTTGAATTATACTAGCTTGTAGCATTTATGCAACCATACATTCAATTTCACTCTTTTGGGAATAGGGATATATATAAGGCCTAATGTTTAGAGGAACACTTCCTGGAATCAAATGAATATCATTGTCATGATCATGAATATGTGGGAGGCCTTTGGGAGCCTCAAATACCTTGGAATGATTGTCCAAGACTTTTTGGAGATCTGGAGAAATATATGATTTTGATGTGGGAACCTCTAGTGAACATAAATGTGCAATTATGCCCCATTGTTCTTTCTTTAGAAGCTTTGTCATGCTGTTAGATCTAATTATATTTCCTAGTTTCCCTATGATGCCCCTTAATTCAACTTCCTTTCCTTCCCAAAAAAATTTCAAGAAAATTTCTTGAAAATTAAGAGCTATTGTACCCAAAGATTGTAGCCATTGGACTCCTAGTACAACATCAACACCACCCATTGGAATGGAAAGCATTGGACTATTCAATGCATATTCTCCCATTGATAACTTGATATTATGGCACTTTCTAGAGAAATATATGGTTCCTCCATTTGTAACCATCACTTGACACTCTAGTGCTAGATATAGGAAGCAATTCGATTCCTTGGCTATCTTACAATGAATAAAATTATGAGTACTACTCGAATAAATCAACACTATTACCGTTTTCTTCTTGATATGTCCTTCTATCTTGAGAGTTTGAAGAGTGGTAATTCCTGCCAATGCATTACAGGATATCGTCAAATTAATTTCTTCTTTCTCTAGGTTTGGTTCCTAGCATATATCCTCTTTTTTTTACGTTTCTTGTTCCTTTTCTTCCTCCTCTTCACAATATATGTAAAACAATTTCTTCTTAGCACACTTATGACCTTTAGTGTATTTTCTATCACAACTATAACAAAGCCCTTTTGTTATTTTTTCTTCCAATTGTTGTGGTGTCAACCTTGTAGGTTGTGGAATACTAGGGGCAGCAACACTTCCATCTTTATAGTTGTTAGTGGCAGGCTTCCTTATTGCCATAATTTTGCTTTCATTTTTTCTTGTCAACCCGAATGCCTTTTCCAATGAATCAGGTTCCCAAAGGTGAACCTCATGTTGGATGTTATCCTTTAAGATCCCTATGAACACATCAATCCTATGCTCCTCTAGAATATCATTTACCCTTACATTAAATTTTTGGAAGTCCTCAATGTGATGAACCCTTTTGTTTGAGATTTATCAATCGATTAAAAAAGGTGTTTCTCTTTGTATCCTCATAATGTGTCATCATTTCCTCTGTAAAAATTGACCAAGTGATAATTTTTTTACGAGAGAAAATCCATCGATACCATACAGATTGATTGGGTTCCAAATACAAAGTTGCGATGTACCTTTTTTGTGTTTTGCACATTATGGAGATCAAAATATTGCTCCATCTGTAGTATCCATGTTAAAGGATCCTTTTGATGAAACCTCCTCATATCAATATTTGGAACATTGTGGGTCTTCAATCCAATGTTAGAGTCTATGAAATCGTGATTAACATTTTTTTTTCTCATCGTGAGTCTCATCCAATACCTTTTTTCCATTAGGAATCATTTCTTGTAGCAACCTTGTCAAACCTTCCTTGAAACCTTCCATGTCTGCTTTTAAACAAATCTTAAAATCTTCTATATTATCTTTCATGTCAACCATATTAGCTTTCATGTCATCCATATTAGCTTTCATGCCATTCCTCAATCCTTCCATGTTTGATTTTAATTTATTCTTCAAACCATCCATCTTAGTTTCCATTTCATTTTTTGTTACTCTTTGTGAGAGCGAAAATTTTTGCACTTGGTCTCAAAATTTTGATATATCATGTTGCATTTCTTCTTCTTCTTCATGTGTCATAGTAGAAATTTCAGGTTTCTTACTAGGTGTTTCATTTTCTTTCTTCAAGGCATCAATTAATGAGTATTATTCTTCACTACACCATTTGAATCACTTCAAATTAATTTTTCAAACAAAACTGATGCAAATTTTAAAAAAATACACATCTTTTTTTTTCTTTGTAGGAGCTCGATATTGAATCTGTTGTATCTCTGCAATGGTGGATCTCTAAGGTATGAAATTTTGTCTTGTGGTAGAACTATGAGTCCTCTTTCCAACCCCACAATTCTAATCAATATTGGATTCTCCAAGAAAGAGTTGTGCCTAATATCCCACAATGTCTTGATTATAGACTAGTTCAGTAAAGAGAACTTTTACGAAGTTCCACGTGTCTTTGTTTCTACCTTCGGCTCTAAAATCGATACCCAACAAACTACACTCCATACTCTTTCTGTCACGTTTTATGAAATTTGAATCCGATGTTCAGAGAGAAAGTTGTGAATATTTTCCCAAGGTCACCTGTTTGAGATGGAATTCAGGAGCCTGCAAAAACCTTAACTTTCTTGGATCATATCTCTGAAAATATAGTGAGAAAAGATCTAAAATTTAGACACGATGTTCATCACGATGGAATCCCAAATGTTTTTCTTTTCAGCTTTTGAAGCTTCGTAGAAAAAACATTATAGCGAAAATTCCACGAGGACCTTTTGCAGCAGCGAAACCCTAGAATCCAAGCTCTTGTACCAAATGTTATGCAACCAACTCACAAAAAGATAGAAAAGATAGATAAACAACTTCAAAATCACCCTCTTAGAGGAGGAAACCTCCTTTACATTACATAAATTAATAATTATTGGATGATTTAAATGAAAAAACCTCCTTTCTATATATAGGAGTATAAGGGGTCATAATATAATCAGAGCCGACATAACAATAATAATGTAAGGGAACAATAATAATGATAGTGGACTTCTATGGGGCACAATAATAACAATATGGGGACAACATGGGAACAACAATAAAAATAAGGGCTACAATGACAATAATAATGGGGGAATACACTAGTATTATAGGGACCTAACATGGTCCTCACTCTAGCCATCGTCCAACGAGTCAGACATCGGGAGGGCAGACCTTGCGTTCCCCCCTAGAATAAATATGGACCATTAGATCCAGATCTTTGGATCCATTCCCAAGGGGGATTCTTTTTTAACACCCGAGAAAGTTACCACCCCACAATATGGTTCCAAGGGGGTTTTGGGCAGAGATGGACAATGATCCACCTAGAATATGCCCAAATTTAAATTTGATGATGCACCTACACAAAATTTTACCTTTTTCCCTATAGTACATTCCTGGTAGGGGTCTGATAGGTGGATCCTACACTTTTAAAACCATCCAACACACCTTCAAGCTCAGATAGTAGCCCCCACAGTTGATTTATCTTCTTTGTAACTTTAGGAGGCATTTAATAAGGCCCCTGAGGTGCTTTAAAAGGAATTTTCAATATAGACCCTGACTCTAACCCATCAATTTCTTGAAGCACTTGAGGAAGGGTAACAACAGGTGGTAAGGGGGTATGTTACATAGTGGTATCAGAGCTATTGAATCGAGCATATCAATCACATAAAGCATTCATTTAGTGTGTGCATGTGAACCAATTCAGTTCCAATGCCTAAACTAGGTGCTCTTATACCACTCCCATGTCCACGTTACCATGCATACCCCATAAGCATACCATTGGACCACCTCATGACCCTACCCATCCATCATGTTACATGATAATGATGTGGAATGGTTATGAGATTGGACTAATACCACTTTGTAACATAACCCCTTACCACCCATAGACCACACTAAGGTGGAAGGAGGCAGTTATTATGATGACCATACCTCTAATGTCTTATTATGGAAATGGGGTCTAAATTTTTCAAACTCCTAAAAACTCAAAACATCCATCACCATTGTATTTGTCTCATCAAGAAATTTTCAGTGGTATAAATTTTACCTTATTCTAATTCCCGGATTGAAAGTTATGTCCATTGAAATATCAATATATTAAAACTTACCATGTAACCTAACCTATCACATGGTCTCCACGTGGCTTCCAAAGTCATCGTTATGTCACATTCCAGGGTCATTTATTGCCATGTCAATTTCTAACTTGGCCATGCCATCTCATACTCATGAGAACCCCCCCACCTTTTGAGACAATATACATATATATACACATAATGAAATACATATAAACACCATGCTCTTATGCCACAAGATCTCATTGCCACGTAACCCCTTGTCCATGTCACCATGCTTACCCCAAAGCATGCCATTGGGCCAGCTTATGATCCTACCCATCCATCATGTGGGATGGCCACATCATTGCCTAGTGACCCCTACCTATCCAACCGTAGCCTTATCTAGGCCCCATGGATATATATATATATATAACATATATATATATATAATATATACAACATGCCACACTTTGGTTGATCAATGATCCTGTAGCATGTAGATTGAAGAATAGGGTTATAATACATGAACCACCACCCCCCCCCCCCATGATGTTACAGGGGGGGTTATGTATTCAAGGTTTTGATGCTTGCAACTAGACCCACGCATCAATGACCATCAAATGTTGTAAAACTCTAACATATGAGATTAAAATGCAAACCCCCATTTGCTGACCTAGATGGGGGGGTATGTTATCATGGTTCCCACTCGTAGCTCCACATCCTTCCATCTATGGCTCTGATGCTCTCAAATATTCTGAAAACCACAATTAAAACACATACCCCTCTCCTCCCCTTGTTGACTTGGTAGGGGGGTCCACTATTGGGTCCCCACCATCCCTTCAGAGATAAAATTCCAGCGTCATTGACATAAGCACCTAGGGCCCCCAACACCTACTTCTAGCATTTTCCCATATCGTTTAACAAGGCTCCAAGCCCTTCTCCTCTGGATTTTTAAAATTCCCACTTGCCCCCTCCTCTTGTCTCTTGGTTATGATACTCACCTATATGGGCGAGGTAAGCCTTGAGGGCCTATTTCTCGGGGGGGGCTACACCCCTTTTTTGTATGAAATTCATATTACACACAAGGTTCTAGCCATCTTGATATTAACTTAGGGATAGCCCTTATGCTCTTCTTGCAATATATTATATATATACTATATATATATATAATATATATATATTATATATATATATATATATATATATATATGGGATTAATTAGGCCTCATCCCAATCTGTCCTACCTACATACACTTCATAGGTAAAATGGGGCACTATCCCTTCTAATCTTAACAAGGTTCAACCATTTATGAATACATATATATGAATAGATAGCTAGATCATTTTAATAGAGACAGTCAATCATTTTACAAAGATATGTCCATCTCTTTCATATGCATACAATTTAGACTGATAGTGGTCTAGAATAGACACAAGAATAACCTAATGTCAAGTGTTAATGTTAATATGAGAAAAACATCAACATAATTGCTAGTATGTAACATTCAACACAAAGAATCATTACTCAACATTATCAGGTAAAACATACAGGGATTAACCATTCCTCACCATTATCATACAATTTAACACAACCCATTCACACATGAATTATCATTCCTCACCATGAACACAAACATTGAATCAAAAAATCATTCATATTCATAATATTCACATGCAACATAATAAAATTCCATACATTTAGCTTACATTTGCATGCACTAGTTTTCTACATCCATGTAACATTTCTCAGAACTAAACATTCAATTACATAAGCATAAGCTTTAATTTCATAATTATCAGCGAAATGCATTTATTTACAATAAGACAAATAGCCAAACTAAAGGTGGGACTTCAATTTTCCACCCAATCTTAGACTTGTTGCAGCCATAATCACCTGCAATAGTCACCCCTGAGCCAGATCCATGATCTAAGGGGAATCTTTTAAGTAGTTTCAATATGAGGCCATACTCAGCTCAAGAGGACATGGATTGATTATATAATCAGGTGGTTTACTAGCTAGGCAAGTACAACATAATTTAAAATAGTAGGTATATTATTAGCTATGGAAAGGACTCTAAGAGTGGTTTATCATTCCAACAAGCAGCACCTTGGGTTGTTTATTAGCTCTCTCTTAGAAATCACGCTTCTGCATGTGGTTTATCATCCCTTTAGAAAGCACCCAAAGTGGTTTCTCAACCAATTCTTGGCAAGCATTCATTCGCATATCCTCAAAAATTAAACTCTTCCCTGTCACAATTTCGCTTTTCAAGGAGTTTAATTTCGTTATCTCATAGACATTTTCAAAGATCCACATGTGCTACATCAAGAATAATTCCAACCCCTGCATTTTTGTGCAATTCCATTTTTATTTTTCTCCCAAGTGTCTCTTCATGCTCCTATTGGAAGCTTCTGCTAATTTTTCTTGATAACTACCCTTAAATTAATAAATGGTGCTAGATGGATCCACGCATAATTATTTTCCCTCTTCCTCCTTAGATCATGGATTTGTGGTCCCACTCTTTAGGACATTACATAAGAATAGATTTATTTAATTCTGAGCTTTACCCTTCTTTGAAGGGTAAGGCCTTATCGATTTTTCACTTTCGCATGTATACTATTCCCACAGTAAGTGCATTTCCCCTACTATAGGGATGACCCTAATCTGGAATATGAACCATAGAAAAATACACCCATTACATTATAAAAATCTGGGGGAAGTCCACTAGGGGTGTCACACTGGGATGCTAAAGTACTAGAGTACCAGGATTACTAGCAATAATAGCTCTCTAGTATAAGAATTCCCAATGCAATGGAGAATTTTTGACAATGACAAATTTGGAAAATGGTTTGTAAAATGTTGGTACTTATAGTTTTGTCTATGAGGTCCAATGACCATATCAGTAACAGGAAATTTTATAGAGGAGTATAAAGTGTCTCTGGTGTCCATTATAGGTATCCAAATTTCTATTTTATCAAAGTTATGTAGCATTGGACATGGTCTTAGTCCTGGTTATGAGGGATAAAGGAAATATCCTAGAAGGATATATCTATGGGGGTATCGCCATACTGGTGATACAAGGAAATAAATGGATATCTAGTATAGTGGTCACCATTCTAGTTGTCGTTTCTCTAGATAAGGACATGGTCCTAACACTTGGTCATGAAGTGTTTAATGGCTAGGACTTGGATTTAAGAGGTGATTGAAAAATAAATTCGAGCATCTAGTGATCTAATAATTTTCAAAACATCCTCGTTAACAAAGACTCTGGACTTTAGATCTATAATAAAAATTTATCTGTGGTCATAACACACAGTCACAAAGGTTTAATTGTTAGCCCTTGGAGCTAAAATAAGATAGGGAAATCAATCTCGGTCTCTATGCATCTGATCAGTTCAAAATTTTGTTTCGTTAAATAACCTAGACTCTAGATTCACTAGAGTAGTGAGTTAATACCATAACCATGACACATGGTTGTGTGGAAAGGTTTAAATGCTTTGTATTAGTTGGTTGGACAGAAGGGAGCTAAATATAAAAGAATGTTATGCATTTGAAATTAAGCACTCAAGTAAGAAAAATTCTAAGTCGAGAGGAGGAAAAAATAATGCATGGCTTAAAAATATGAGATGTTCTCTCAAAGTGTAGGTATGCCACATACACGTAAATGGTGCATGAGCAGAGGGAGTAGCATGTGAAATCTTGGCAGGCTAGAGATTATTGTGTGTGAATAGAGTTTGGTGTGTTGAAGTGGTCAAAGTAGTAGTGTGACCTAATCAATCCATAATACCATGGGTCAATACCATGGATCGATGATAATGCAAAGAGAGTCCACAATATATAAATTTAGAGAAAGACGATTGAAATAGATATTGAAACTATGCATACGTGAAGAGGATGAGTACTTAGGAGAGTAACTAAAACTAATGAGACTAAGAGAGTTGTAGCTAACCACTTGAATGAAGAAATAGAAACTAGAATAGACTGCCAAATAAGTGAAAGGAGCAATGATTGATTCTTGAAGTAGATCAATCTTGGAGTGAATAAAGTACTCTGGTAGAACAATAAAGCACAAAGTAGGGAGAAGTATAGAGTGTTGAGAATATTAGAGTTGAATCTATGTGCAAAATTGTTAAAGTAGAGAGAAAAGCGTAGAGTTGAGAAGAATAAGGTAGAATATAACAAAAAATCCTTATTAGTCAAGGGATAGGTGTCTCCTTCAGGTTGGTGTACGTAAAATTAGGACATATGTGTCTCCTGTAAAATCAGGGGATGGGAGTCTCCTTCTAGTTGGTGCTAGTAAATTGATGGAAAAATAGGTTGCCACCTATATTAATGTTGTTACAAATATTCTTTGTGTTTTTCTCCCGTTAAGGGTTTCCACATATATATGGTGTTCTCATGTGTCGCTTATAGGGTTGGTGCTTATAGGGCTTGAATAATTTTAAATTGTTAAAATTTTCCATTATACTGATTCAACCTCCCTCTCAGTATATTCATTAATCAACAAAATTTACATAATCCATTTGTCATGCGGAAAGAGTTAATCTTGCGGACAAAACCAACCTCCCTAGAAGCCTAAGACTTTCTAGTGACAAACAAGACAATTAAAAGCAATCCTTCTCTAAACATGCATTTATCACACGAGAAATCAAGTGTTTTAGATCCTACCTGTAGTCCAACGCTGTTGTAGTAGTCCAGCCTCGTCGATCCGGATGAGCTCCTCCTTCACTTCGAAACCTGCATTCACTAACAATCAAACGATTACATAGCACGAATATCTCATTAAAAAAAACATATTCAACATATAGACCAAGGAGTATATGAAACAATTCATTAACAACAAATCATTGAGAAGAATGGACTTATTTGTATTAAGGAAACAAAGAAACCATTACAACCTGAGCCTTGGTGTTGTGCAAGTTCTTCCCAGGGTCCAGCAAGAGTTTTCCTCTACTTTGACAAGCTCACCCACTTCCAAATGAAACAAGAAAGGATGGTAATCTCTCCTCACAAGTTTACAAGGAAGTCCTAATTCCAGCAGCATCTACCTTTGGAATGTTCAGCTTTCAACCTCCCCTCCTCTGGCCCAAGGCCTGTATTTATAGTGTTCTAGAGAAAGTTATTCAGGTCCAACATCAATGGGATACTCCCTCTTTTGGATGGGGTAGCTCCTCTCTTGATGGGATAAGTTCCTCTATCATAGGGATGCATGAACCATCTGGAGGCGCTCAATACACGTCAAACACTCTTCTAGAAGGCTCTAGAAGTGACCACAAGTAACTTTTTTAAGATGAAACTCGCGCCTTTTGACCTTATAGGGGTACGCACCCATCCTTTGGCTTACAGAGCGTACAAGTACGCAGGTACAATGAGTTTGGGA
>APFE030171860.1:58870-135290 GCA_000404065.3 Pinus taeda
AATGAAACAAGAAAGGATGGTAATCTCTCCTCACAAGCTTCTACAAGGAAGTCCTAATTCCAGCAGCATCTACCCTTTGGAATGTTCAACTTTCAACCTCCCCTCCTCTGGCCCAATTCTTGTATTTATAGTGTTCTAAAGGAAGTTAATCAGGTCCAAAATCAATGGGATACTCCCCTCTTTTGGATGGGGTAGCTCCTCTCTTGATGGGATAAGTTCCTCTTTCATAGGGATGCATGAACCATTTGGAGGCGCTCAATACATGTCAAACAATCTTCTAGAATGCTCTAGAAATGACCACAAGTAACTTTTTTAAGATGAAACTCGTGCCTTTTGACCTTTACAGGGGTACGCACACAACCCTTGACATACAGAGCGTACAAGTACGCAGGTATAATGAAGTTGTAGTGCGTACACGCAGGTAAGGTAGAGAGAACCTATGTACCCAGAGATAAACATGATTTTTAAAGACTTTCTCTCTTTCTTGAAGTTTGACATGGAGAGCAGAGGTATAAGGCTTGCCAAGGAGGATAGTATGACTGTTGATGGAGCCATACTAACTGCAGATAGTCATGGTGACAAATTTCAGTGTAACACCATTCAAGTAATGCAATCAACCATATATACTAGCATTTGTGTGTGCATATTTACACTACACACTTTCACAACTACTCATGCACACCTACTCAATACCAAATTGTGTTTGATTCTAAAGTACCATATTTCTACATCATGTATTCCACTATGATGATTTTGATGTTCTAGTAAACACCTAAACACATCACCCAACCACCTTCCTAGTAATTGATTCACCATCTAGACACCTTTATTTTTAGCCCAATGCAATAGTTGTTGAGCTCATTTTTTCCAAGAAGGTTATGTTCCAAGATACTGATACAAGTAGGGATACCATTGACACTTGTTTCTCTCTACATCCTTTCCAAATACAACCACGTTATGGCTTCACACATGACTAATGATTTTGGAATTCGCCTATATAGCATGATTATATCTCCTATTCTACCTTTTTTATTACTCATAACCAATACATCATGACACATCATTGAATTGTATCTGAATGCATTCTTAATATTTACAATTTCTATTATTAAAACCTTCAACCTTTTTACCACCTCGAGTATAGTTTCATTCCCATGAATGTTCAAATTACATAATCATGTCAATTTAAATACGAAATTCTAACTAAGGAAATTCTCATCTACATTCCTTTCAACAACTATCCAATGTAAGCATATTAAATTCATATTTTCATGCCCATTATTAATTATTTTTATGCTACCTAATCAACTAGTGCATTGTAGATGCTCATAGGCTTCCTTCACCAATATCTTGTTTAGCATTTTATCATCCACATTTTTTATTCATATAACTACTATCAGATGAAATAGCATCATCAACCTTCAACCATGCTATTGTTAATTTTCCTTAGGGATATATTAGTCTTCGCTTTAATAATTGCATTTCATTATTTACATGTTGAATTCACCCCACGACATTTAAACATCATTAGAAACATATGCAATTATATAGAAATAAAAATATCATCATCAATGTAGCGGAACATAAAGGAACAATATAATAAAATCATTCACACAAAAATACACTAGGATTGGTCAGAGACTGGGGAAAATCCCACAAAGGGGAAAAACCTTTAAAATTCTTCTTCTCGTTAGATTGTCATAAAATGTTTAGCAAAGAAAGAGTCCAATAATCCATTTTTTCATTCACAAGACTATCCAATAAAATTAACCAAATCATATCCCAGACATGAACCCAACAATAATACTAATCAAAATTACGAATTAGAAGTCTGCAGTCAACTGTCAACATCTGAAATCAACTGTTGAATTTTGTGGTTAGTTGTCAAATGAAACCCTAGGTCCCAGTCACAAAGAGAAAGAGATATGTGTAAGGTTGAAAATTTTTGGTCGCACACAGAGGCTTGTGTGCCTGTGGGTGAAACCGAAATTTTCTTGTGGTAACCATGTGGATTCCAACCAAACACCCTAATCACACGTGCGAGCTTAAAACCTTATAATTTCAAACCTATACAAATGAACTCCCTACGAACCAATTTCAAACCTGTGCAAACCAAAACAAAAGAAGAGAAAGAAGAATGCCTGATGATTTTCTCCAAATGAGGATCACTTGAGTTGTATTTATAACCATTCAAGGGTGTTTAATTTCTATTTTGGGTTGACCTGTCCTTTTGTGCACATGTGGGTTTCCATATTAAAAATATATTTTTCTTTAACGAAATTAAATTCTTCAAAGGGATAGAAGGGGTCTTCCTTGATGAGGAAGATTTTCCAATGGAGGGAATTTTTCCCTGAGCTACCAAATTAACACTCCCTCTCAGCTAGGGAGAAATTACCAACTACAACACATGTCCCATCACAAGTGTCTCAACATCATCAAATGTCGTATTTTCTCATATATACTCATATTTTCTCCTATATGGTCATCCTTGCTTATATTTGCTCATCCTTGCTCATATTTTCTCATCCCTACTTATATCAGCTCATCCCTTCTTAGCTCGACTTATCTCATCTTGCCTCTGCTTGTCTTCTTCTCATATGATAAACACTCTCAAATCTAAAAGAAGAATAATTTGACATTATAGGGGATCCCAAACTACAACCCTTAATAACATCAAGGAGCTTATCTCAATATAGAAAAACATCAAGGAGCATTGCTCAACCTGGAATCCACTGACAATGAGGAAGGTCCCATAGGACACTCTCACTCATGTCTATGACAGTGGGGAAGGTCCTATGGGACACTCTCACCTCAAGTCATTTCATATGGGAGCATATATCTTCCACCATATGTCGAGCAATAGGAGAGATACAATATCTCATCCATCTTATTTCCTAATGATCTTCCCAACGATGACCCTCAAGATTCATGTGGTAGAACGCTTGCATCATAATCTAGCTTGGGTGAGATACCTGAATTACCAAAGATAAGTATCACACACCCCCAAGCCTCCTCAACCCATTGGCTAGACGGGGAGGGATAATCCTAACAAGCTCGACTTATGGATATGATGCCAACTGGGGTATACTTTGTATAAGCTAAGGTAGGGGATCATACAACTTCCACCCTATGGTTAACAGATAGGGGTGATACCCTATTGTCCAAAGATCCCTCAACCCTAAGAGCTCTCAATTCTATATTCCCTCCTTGGGGAGCTCAACTAAGGGAGAAGAGTTATGCTCATTGTTCTTGATCATTCCGGACCCTTTCCTAGAAGGTTCACATCCATCAATCCATGTTACTCTCTATAGATCATAAACATATCAACATGCTCATATCTAGTACCAGCTCAAATAATTCATAAAAGGGTTCAATCATATTGTTTTATATAGTTCTTTTGAGTAGTAGTCCTCTATTTTCCCATTTATACGAAACATCAAGTCAAATATAATGTTATATGAAATACATGTCATAAAAGGATACCTTATTCATCTTTACTCTTGTGGAGGTAGAAACCACAAGCCTAATCTTATCTCATACATCAGCATTATCTCAATCTATGAAGATATCTTTGTCTCAGCTATAAGTATAGAATTATTTGCTAATCAAATTGTGACTCTTGTTGTGTCAATATATCATTGCCATATCCAGAACCTGCTCAAACATCTCTCTAAAGAGATTCCTTAACCAAACTATCTCGTAGATAGCCATGCTAGCAAAAATGTGCTCAACCTCGGCCATGATTAAAGCTACGAACTTTTATTTCCTATTCATCCAAGAAGTAATGGCAGATCCCAAACTAAAGCAATACCCAAATGTGATATTTTTAACAATATCATTTCCATCCTCAACATCAACGTATCCTTGTAATCATACATCTCTAGCTGAATGTCTCATAATAAGATTGATCATCCCATATTTCAAAATGTGCTCAGTAGAAACCCAATTTGAATGAAGTAGCTCAAGCATGAATTGACCCACAGTGTTCATTGCAAAATATATATTGAGACGGGTGTCCACAGGGAACATCAATGTCTCAGTCAACTATTTGTACTTAGAGGAGTCTACCAAGTTAGGTCCAACAATATGTTTGTATAATTCAATTCTATATCGGTGTCTAAGGATTTTCATTCTGTCTTTTCAAATCTTTATACTAGCTTCATGTCATATTTTTTTTGTCCAAACTTCTAATCCCATAAATTAATGCCAAGATCCTTCATCTTGAACTCAGAGGCCAACTCCCTCTTACTTTGATCATCATAGGCTCATTACCTGTCAATAATAGATCGTCAATATATAAAACCAAAATCAACACCATTCGTTGGACCACTTTGAAGTAGAAGTTTGGATTGGCACAACTTCTAAGATTCACTAGGTAGTTGTCAATGCAGACATACCAAGCTTGGGGAGCTTGCTTCAAGCCATACAATGCTTTCTACAAACATAACACTGACCAAACCAATATAACATGCTTCAAACAAGTCAATAATATGCAATTAAATCAACCAAGTCTTCTTATCAAGCCTTAAATTCCAACTCAAGTTAATATGAAATCCATATAAAATATCATTGTTAAAATTTTCAATCTAAGTCCCCGAGTACCAGGTTACAACCTTGTTTATTTTCATAACAACAATTGTCACTTATCAAGAAATATAATTCCAAACTTCATCAAAACATCCACGTGATCATAATATGAATAATTTCTATCACTAAATGTAAATTCATACACCAAGGAGAATTCATATAAGTTTAAGCCATCCATATACTGTGAAGTATCTGTAATAACCAGAATAAAAATTATTGCGTATTGAGGAGCAATCCTTTATTGTCATACTATATCCAATGATCAAATCAAGACACCTAATATAATGATATGTGTATTATATACTCCTTCAAACATAATATGAGTTAAGACATTCATATTCTTTGAAACATAAAGATCTCTACTTAAGACAATAATCATTGAAATTCTCCTCAAGATTCTATTTGCGATGATTCTCTATAATTTAGTCCTTGCAACATAAGTAAGAGTAGATTCCAAAATGTATATCACTTCACATTTCTAGAGATTTAAACCTTCATTTTGATCTCTACAACAAGTCAAACACAATGCATATCTTACCATTCATTTTTTGTCCGTAGAACTTTCTATCAAGCGCTTCATGACCGTAGGTCTTCCATACTCCTAGCATGCTCCTGTTTCATGCATAAGATTTCAATTTTTCTATCCTACAAGCTTATTCGTACCCATAATCCTTCTTCCATGTGATTGGGAAGCCTGTAGTCGCACCCCTAAGCATTTCTCCCAACATATGGGGCTTGGACTAGGAGAAACCCTTTCTGCTCAAATCAAAATTTTCCAAAACATCTTCCTTCATCAAGATCATCTATTCATGTCCATAAAACTTGCTTCTATAATCAAGAGTGTTCTTGAAAATAATACTAGGTGTTTGGGTTTTATGGAGAGTTTCTCCCTTTGAATGGGAAGCCTCTTCAATCATATGACATCAACGTGTCTATCATAATATTGTTATGTATCAACAAAATTGTCAAACCATGGATTCAAACTATATCAGGTTGTTAAACATATATGCATCGTGATTATAAATAATCATCATCAATTGCTTCATCATCACATATGAACATGTCATCAAATATTCATCTAATATTAGAATCATATAAATGTATATTCTTCATACTTCAAGGATCATAATCACAACATCACTTCTTTACTTAATCATCAGGTCAAGGCATCCATTTTTGTCACATAGTCTAATTTACTAGCATGTCGAACCTATGTCAAGATCAACAAGAAGATCCTGAGTATCAATCTTATTGTTACACTTTTATTATCAAGGTTTCCATGATTATCATGAGCAATAGTATCAAATTACCGTATAACAAAATCAAATTTTCCTACCTTCTTTATAAAATTGGGAAATCTACCATGTCTAATAAAATGTAAGATACTTTCCAAATATCCAGAGCACCAATATATCACATGTGCCATAAGTCAAACTTACTTTCATATGCATGCATGAGTATTTGTGAAGGTAATATTCTCGACATACCTCAAGGCTTAACTTTCCATCCAATCTTGCAACTAAATCATAACACTGAAACAATATACTATACATACCTTGTAGTATTCATATACCTTTGCAAATTATAACATTTATTTGTCATTGGAAGTTGTAGTACTTTCATATTGTAATTTTAGGATGATACTTTGAAAACTTTCAAAGACTTTCTTCGGGTACTTCTTTTCTCTTCCAGCACCAACTCTTCACTTCCTACACTAGTTCATTTTTCCTACAACTTAGATGATCCTCAAGAAGGATATCCTAATCACATCTCATCTAGAGGTTAGAAGTATTCACATACTCAAATATTTATGAAATAAGTATAAGTAATAATCAAAATAATAAGTCTAGTATCAAAGAAATAACATAAATCTAAAAGGTGCTTCTCTTTAATGAAAAGTGAGCATCTCCCTCTTGAACCAGCCTCCAAGAGTTAATGTTGTCCATTATCCATGTAACAATGTTTCCTTCAATATTTCCATCGACTTCATAAAAGATCAGGCTTAATTGAGGTTAGCCCATCTGGGGTTGCACTGAATCTGTCACAAGTGCTAGAAAAACATCTCATTAACCATGCTAGGGTTTCAAGGCTGCATAACTCAAACCTTTTTCATTCTATTGGTTTCTTCTGAACCTTCACCTTGTGTAATCCATTAAACCCTAATAACCATATTTTTCAAGGTTTCCTTCAAACCTAGAATTCTTTTAGGTATCCTCCATCTTCTCTTGCTTCCAGGAATGGTGTCTTCAAAGGGGTGATCTCAATGACTTTTCTTCAACCCAACTCTGATACCATGTTATTTTTCCTTAGGGCTATATTTTTTTCTTTGATAGTTGCATTTCATTATTTACATTTTTAATTCACCCCACAACATTTAAACATCATTAACAACATATGAAATTATATATAACAAACAATATCATCATCAATGCAACGGAACATAAAGGAACAATAGAAGAAAATAATTTGCACATAGATACTGTTGAAGAATGTAACTAGGCTTAGTCTTCATAATTGTATTTGAGTCATAATGAAATATATTTATCAAAAAAAAGAAAAAAACTTATTATTATTATTATTATTATATTATGAATTATTAAAGCATGGGTTTCATGCTTGGGTCATCATGTTTTAGGTCAAAGTCCCCATTGAGGACTTCTAGGTTTATTATTTAATTCATTAGGAGCCATTTCCATTTAATGAGACCCTTCTTAGGCTTTTGAATCATGTAAAAAGAATTATTATTGAGCCAAATATGTAATTTGTCACCTCCACACCAAGTCGTCCCTTGCTTGATCAAGTCAGCCTACATGAGGGTAATTCGACCCACATAAAAGGGTATATCTATATATATATATATATATATATATATATATATATATATATATATATTAAGTGACGTTTGATTCATTTGTCGAACCATACACAAGTTGAATATACAAGTAGTAGAAGCAAAAACATGTGAAATTCCAAGATAAGAAGGAGAATTGCAAAAGAAGGATAAAAGTCAAATTTTTGGGCTATCTCTCTCTCTCTCACTCATACAAATTTATTGGATTACTACTGGGACCGAAGATCTACTACTGGAGAAGAAGTTCTGTTGTTGGATCAAAGTTATGTTGTTGGGTCGAAGTTCTATCGCTGTGGAAGTCAAAATTTTGTTGTTGCAAGATCAAAGTGTTAGGTCGAAGTTATTGTTGGAAGGTTATCATCTACAGAAGAAACGAAGTATTGAATTGATCATTGGAGGAGGTTTGTGTCTAGGTCAAGGATTCTTGGATCATCTCGTGAAACTATTAAAGGAAGATTTGTTGACTAGGTTTTCCCATAGATAGGGATTTTTCCCTAGTTTTCTGCCTACATCTGGTGTCTTTAATCTTCGTGTCATGGTTTTTGGTAATTTCTTGATGAACTAAGATAAATAAGAACACAATGAAGTTAATAAGAACATAATAATATCACAATTAAACATCAACAAAAAGAAAACATTTCTGCCTTTTTTATTTTCCAACATGGTATCAGAGTTAAGGTGAAGAAGAAGGGAAAAGGAAACTTGAAGATCTATTGAAAGGAGAATAAGGAGTTTTAAGAAGTTTAAATAAGGGTCATCAAGGAAAAGGATCATATAAGAAGTCAATCCTGCTATCTTCAAGAATACTGTCTAACTCAATGAAGGGAGAAAACAAATTATAAGGAGCATCCAATTACATGGCATGGAAAAATAGGATAGAACTCATCCTCAAGAAGAATAAAGTCTTGGATCTAGTCAAAGGAAAAGTAAATAATCCTACAAATGTATAAAGTGGTGTAGAAAAGGAAAAGTTTAGAGAAATAGAGATATTAGTCATGACCCTAATGGTGGATGAAATAAAGGATAACCTCATCCCATATATATCCAATATAGGTTCCACTCAAGGGATGTATGAGGCCTTATCAAAATTCTTCACAATCAATAATCTTGGTCAAATTGCAAGTATTTAGAATGAACTAAGAACTATGAAGATGACAAAGGAATACACTGCGGAATCCTTCTTTGCAAGGATAGCTAGAATCAGAGATGAACTTCGGGAAATATATGAGATAGTACCTAAAACAGAGCTTGTAATCACTGCACTTCTAGGATTACTAACACATTGGAGTGTCTTTTCATCAGGTATCAATAGTTGGAAGGAAACTCCTACATTCGAACAATTATGGAATGCATGTAGTCAAGAAGAAGTCAGAAATTCATTAGTAAGCAACAAAGAGAATGAAGAAGAGAAAATTTCAAATGCCTATTTTTCTCATCACAAGAACAAAGGAACCTTCAAGAAGTCTAAAGGTTCTAGAAGGAAGGTAGACCTATCCAAGATAGAATGCTACAATTGTAAAAAAAAAGGTCACTATAGAAAATGTTGTCCTGGTAATCCTAGGAATAAAAAGAGAAACAGGGATCAAGAAAATGTTGTCAAAGAAGGATCTCCAAAGAAGAACAAGATCGAAGAGTCGGAAATAAAGGACATATACTACTATGTCCCTATACTCTAAGTTTTTGAATTATTTTTCTTTGTACTTTTATTTTTAGTACTTATCGGTTTAACATGATTTGGAAAAACATTTTTGAATTGTTTTGTTAAAGTTACAGGTATCCCTCAAGATTGGATTAAGAGGGAGTCCTCACCATTTTTTCATACACAAGTATCTTACTCCTTTTATTATATTTTATATTTGGTTTTCTTTTTCCTATCTAAATGTGTTTGTATTAGATGTTAATAACATTTCTTTTCATATTTTCCTTGTTTAGGAAAATCTTGTTGATATACTCAAGGTCTATGGAGAAGATCTTACAAGAAAAACATGATAGAAGTTCTATTGGAATTGATGTCCTATAAGGTTTTTCTAGAAAACAACTCAAAGGTATGTTTTATACCATAAGATTTGTTCTCTTTATGATAAAGGTATATTCATGCATTCTAATAAATCTTCTTTACATTATTAATAAGTTTTATGTCTAGGACCTTTGAATCATAAAGATTCTTCTTTGGGCGATTAATCATTAGATTGAATATACCCTCATTAAAATAATGATGCTTGTAGAACCCTCAAAGGTTCTCTATAAAACCATAACCTAAGTGTATGCCAATACTAATGTGAAAAAAAATACCTTGAGGCTTTGGTATATTAGGGTTTCTGAGAATAACCCTTAGAGTATCTAGAGTAAGCTCCTAGGAATGAAACCCTAGGTGTATGCTTGTCCATTTGATCAAAACCCTAGCCTAATCAAGATTTTCATATGTCTTACTTAAAACGTAATGATATTTGTGTCTTGGGCTTACCTAATGGATATTGATATGATTTTGCATGATTACAAAATCCTAGATATGTATATGTGCTAACCTAATTATTTATGCTCATAGTATGTGAATTCTAGGGTTTGTAACTAAGCCCTAGTAGAAGTTTTATATTCTAGGATATGGTGATATTTTTTCCATTGGGATGATAAAATTTAGGGTTTACAACAAACCCTAGTAGAAGTTGTTCATATCGTTGAAACCCTAGATTGTGTTGTGCTTCGATTTATTTGTTGACATCTAAGACATGTTGTCCATCTGTCATATTTTTGAAAATAATATTCATACCCTAGATATAATGAGACTGATATCTTGATTGAGTTACTGATGTGATATAGGGGTTATAACCATCCTAAGCAAGAAGTTGAAGTTTAAAAGTATGTGTCTCTTGTTGATTATGAGCCTAACTAAATTTAGGTATCTGGTTTCTAAATTCTAATACTTCCATGATTTTGATATAGTTAATTTCATGCTTTATATATGTATTTGGTTGTACTTGCTATCTAAGTTGTGTAGGTACATAATATTTAATATGTTGAAGATATTCGTAAGTAAATTTGATTTGATTAATAAGCATGATGAAGGAATTTATATGAATGATGTTGATCAAGATAAGAAGAATTGAAGCCAAGAAAGATTCTTTAATATCATAGAAAGAAGGTGATCTCTCTAAGTTGAAAGGGAGCTTTGATAAAGGAAAGAAGTATATCTCCTAAGTTGAGAGAGAGGGCATATTATAGTCATGATGGATACCTTAAATAATAAATTGGAGAATGTATATTGAGGTATTGTTGAAAGACAGAATCAAGGTCCAGTTGTAAAATATTTTGTTGTATGTGAAGTAGGAAAGGAAGTTGTACAATTGAGGAAACTTCTGTCCAAATTTGTTTGGGAAGAATTTAAGTCCTATTGTGATAAATTTTGAAGCAACATCAAGATGTTTAAAGACCCCAAAGGTTTGTGTTTACTTATATTTGGAAGGTTTTTATTGAATGGGGTTGTGATTGTTCAGGTAAATCTCTTGAATTTTTGGAAGCATGGTTGATGTTACCAATATGTTTGATCGGGAGATATTTGTTGTGTTGAGACATTGTGTATGCCTGGGAAGACATTTGGTTAGCCTGTGTGTTGATGTCTAGTTCCTGAAGTAGGGACGGTGGCATTGGTCATAGATCTCTGACCTTAAGTTACGCACCTAGTTCCCTGTGTTGATGGTTAGTAAGTAAGATTGATGGTACCTAGATAGGTTGAAACATTTATTCCATCTTGGTCCCACACATATATATTTCCCTAGTTAGGAATCTAGTCTGTCGCACGTGTGTGCCTAAACTCTTCATGGTTCATGTGTTTTGAGATCTTTCATATATATGAATACCTCCCTAGTTAAGAGGAAGTGTTGAAGAATGTAACTAGGTTTGGTATTCATAATTGTATTTGAGTCATAATGTTTTAGGTCAAAGTCCCCATTGAGGACTTCTAGGTTTTATATTAAGTCTTGGGTCATCATGTTTTAGGTCAAAGTCCCCATTGAGGACTTCTAGGTTTTATATTAAGTCATTGGAGTCATTTTCCATTTAATGAGACCCTACTTGGGATTTTGAATCATGTAAAAAGAATTATTATTGAGCCAAATATGTAATTTGTCACCTCCACAACAAGTCAGTTTACATGAGGGTAATTCAACCCACAAAAAAAGGTATATATAGAAGTGAATTTCGATTCATTTAGTGAACCATACACAATTTTGATATACAAGCAACATAAGCAGAAAGGAGAATTGCAGAAGAAGGATAAAATTCAAATTTTTGGGTTATCTCTCTCTCATTCATACGGAGTTACTGGATTAATATTGGGATCGAATATTTGTTGCTGGAGAAGTCAAAGTTTTGTTGTTGGATCAAAGTTCAGTTGTTGGGTCTAAGTTCTATTGTTGAGGAAGTCGAAATTATGTTGCTGCAAGATTGAAGTGCTAGGTCGAAGTTGTTGTTGGAAGGTTATTGTTACAGATCCATTTGGGCACATCACTCCCATCATCCAAATCAGTGTTTTATGGATCATCAAACCCTAATTTCAGTTGCTACATGCCCTAAACAAGTCAACCTTTTGAATTCCTCTTTCCCAGATAGTTTCATGGCCTAAAGACATCCTGAAATTACCTCTAGAGGGACCAATGCAATTAGGCCCATGCAAGGGTGCGCTATAGAGTAGTTGAGTCCATGCCAGGGTGCTCTGCAGAGCACTTAGGCCCTATTTTACCTACACTGGGTAATATTGAGTGAAATTCACATAGGGTTTAGGGAATATTCTTATCTTATAGAGCCTTCTAGATGATTCCCTCACCTATCATCTCATATGAGATTGAAAATGGATGAGGAATGAGTTAAGATACATCCTATCATCTCATCCCTTCCTCCATGGAAATAATTCTAAGTTTGGAAGGCCATTCAATACCCTCATTGATGACAAAACCTCCTCCATCTTCCTATAAATTGAGCACTCATCTAAGTGATCAAGGGCTGGACTTTGATGATTGTAAGGAGATAATGTTAGTTTGAGAATTGAGACTATTGTAAGTGTCATTATGCTACCGGATTGTCATGCTTATGATGTGATGTGGATGGAACCAAAGTTGGAGGAGTGACTTCGAATCAGGCTTCATGGTTGTAATTCTTCCTTCTATTCAATAAAGTATTTGCACCTTTTTCCATACGCTTATCTTGATATGTGATGCTTATATGTGTGAATGTATCTAATTCCATTTACTTGTAATCAATAGATCTTTTTCTTTCGTCGGTTCTTTTTTTCTGTTGATGTTTACAGGTACTTCTCAAGCGTGTTAAGTACGAGAAGGAGTGATACGACCGATACAAAGGAGACAAGAGGAAAGAAAAAGTACAAGTAGGTCCTCTCATTCTCTTTGTCTTATCTATTGCTTATAGAAAAAGGTTAAAGTGATTTAAATTGTTGTTCTATGTATAGCTACTATTTAGGGAATTAGTATTTTTCCCTAGATAGGGGTTTTTCCCTCCCTGTCTGCCTACATCTAGTGCCTTTGATCTTCGTGTTATGGTTTTTGGTAATTGCTTGATGAATTAAGATAAAATAAGAACTCAATAAACTTAATAAGAACATATAATATCACAAGTAATTATCAACATAAAAAAATAAGTATTTCTACCTTTTTTATTTTCCAACAGAGGCACCAAGATGGGTCGAAGACCAAGGAAAAAACCCATAAGGGGAAAACCCTTTCAAATTATTCTTTTTATTAGATTGTCATAAAATGTTTAGCAAAGAGAGAGTACAATAATCCATTTCTTATTCACAATAATATCCAACAAAAATAACCAAATCATATCCAAGAGATGAACCTAGCAATAATCTAAATCAAAATTATGACTTAGAAGCCAGTGGTCAACTATCAACATATGTGGTCAACTGTCAAATTTTAAGGTCAACTATCAAATGAAGCCCTGGGTCCTAGCCACATGGAGAGAGATATATGTGAGCGACTGAATCTTTCTGGGGCACACGCAGAGGCTTATGTGCATGTGGTTGGAATTGAAATTTTCCTGTGGTAACCTTGTGATTGTGAACCAAAAACCCTAATCACACATGCAAGCTACTTCAGACCCTGTAATTTTTGACCTGTACGAACGAATTCCCTGTGAAGTAATTTTAGACTTGTGCGATCCAAAATCAAAGAAGAGAAAAGAAGAATTCTTGATGATTTTATCTAAATGAGGGTCACTTGACTTGTATTTATACCCATCCAATGGTGTCCAATTTTTATTTTGGGTCGACCTGTCCTTTTGTGCACATGTGGGATTCCATATTAAAAAATTATATATATATATATATATATATATATATTATATATATATATATATATATATATATATATATATAATATCTATATTATATATATATATATATATATATATATATTATATATATATATATTATATACATATATACATATATACATATATTACTATATACATATATACATATATATATATATATTATATATATATATATATATATATATATATATAGAACAAAATCAAATTCTTCCAAGGGTAAGAAGGGGTCTTCTTTGATGAGGAAGAATGTCCAATGGAGGGAATTTATCCCTGAGCTACCAAATTAACATCTATTTATCGTCATCCTAATTACATAACCATCATCAGTCACATTAAACCACTATAACATCTTTATTGCATATATAACAATATACTACTTTTAAAATCTAATAATGTTGTATGAATTCCCTATAGTGCATATTTATTTTAGCTATCCATCTCTTTAATTTCCAACATTCTTATGATTTACAACTATTACATACATTATCTCTTTCAATAATAGGATAACATAGTAACATCTCAACATATGAGTAAAGGAAACCCCCCTTATAACATGATTTCCTTGCTAGCTTCCTCATTTACAACTTTATTAATACTGTCAACTTCCTATGGACACTTACAAAAATTTCAACTTCATTAGTTATCTATAGTTGTCCTAAAATCCTACAGGATTATTTCTCATTCGATGCATGGTTTCTCCCTTATCTAATCACTTTCCATTCAAGTCACACTTGGCCACTTAATATTTCCAACTAGTATATCTTATTTACATTGAACCTTTAGAATTTTGTTACTTTTTTGGGTTAATATTACCCAACTTTACCTTATTTAAACATCCAAGACCTATTTTGTCAATATTATCCTATTTTTCTTCTTTGGTTAATTGGGCCCCAAACTTGACTCCCTTAGTAGCTATTCTATCATACTACAATTATTTATTTATATTTTTTCTTCCATGTTCATATAAACTACTTTGGAGGTCCATTCAACTCTATTTTACATCTCATTATAACCTTAGTAGTTCCAACATTTCATAATGTTGTAATTAATGCCTCTTTAACATCCTGTGGTATTTTTAAACATTTCATTTGTTTACAAATAATGCTAATTTCAACCTAGACATACTCTCCTTTGCATAGTGTTACATAGAATTTTGTCACTGCCCCTATACTCCCCATTCCTTGATCCTGGAGGACCTCTACAATGAACCCCACATGCCTTCCCTTCATGAAGAAACTCCCATTGTGTCCCTCTTCATGAGCAAAACAATTCCTTTTTGTACCATTTCCCCAAAATCTTATGTTTTCCCTAGTTTACAAGATTGGCACTAATGACCCTTGTCCTCATCGTGTTGATATACGGGGGTTAACACTGTCCCCAGTGCCGACTGGGGTGACTAAGCTTTGTTCTAGTCGCATCATTCCTCTTATGGAAAGTTTTTTAAATAAGGACACGAAGCTTCCAGCTCCAGAAGCTTTGTAATGGAAGTATGGTAAATGGTTTGGCCAGATGGGGTCGAGGATGTCAGTCTGTGCTTCTTTTCCCTATAAGGATGGAACTGCCTCAAGAGATAATACCTTCTCCCATGAGAAGAGGATCCATCTCCCATCCATTCATGCTATATAAACCTCCCTTTTTCCCAAGCACAATCTAGTGTTAAGGTTGGTGTTCTAGTGCTAATTAAGTTTGGAGTGAACAACAAGCTATTCATAGTTGTAGCTCTCTAGTTGTGTGAGGGACAAGTGTGAATTTGGTTTAGTGTGAAGCCTAAATGGAATAGCCTTAAAACTATAATTGTTGAGGCCATCATGGAATGCTAACAGAAGTGTGTGGGAATGTGGTTTGTTGGAGGAGAACGGAAACATCAAGATAATGGTTGTAATCTCTTCTTGATTCAATATATATGCAACTATCGATTGATTTCCTACATGATGTGTCATCTTACATGTTTATGTTTTAATGTTTCTTGACTTGTTAAGTAGGTTTAATTACAATTTGTCTATTATGATGGTTGTTGTTTGTTGTTATTTACTTGTTTCAGGTGTTCGAAGAAGGAAACGAGAGATAGTTGGAGTGAGCAAGTGACGTCATTATCAAATGGGATGATCACACTAAGATGTAGGCCCTCTTAATTGGTTCTAACCTAAGGAAATATTCCATACAATGTATTAGTTGTGGCTAGACCCATTAATGGCTAGAGGAATTATTTGTGTTCGCACTCATAATTTTAATTCACCACAAATTGGCAACCATACTGGGGACCCAACCCTTCTGTTTTCTTGTTTGATATTTCATGGTTTTGTGTGAACTTTTCTAGTTCCACATTTTCCCTTTGGTTCTGTTTGTTTTCCTATGCTTACTGGTTTGAGTTTGAAATTCATAGTAGAAAATCTGGTCCCAGCTTTAAAAATGAAATAAAATCTTGGCTTGAATTCTTAGTGCGCTTAATTCGCTGACAGTTGTGCCGATCAACGTCATATGCTGAGACACAGCTGCGCTGACCGTCTTCTGGTGCTTGTTGTTAGTTAGGCAATAACGTCGATGCATGTAAGTGAAGTTTAGGGTTTGTCCCAAATTTTGGCCAGTTTGTTTTTCTCTCATGATTTCGACCCCGTAAGTCTTTTAGACCTTTTTCTCCCTAACTAGAAAGTTGCTTTTCATTTGGTTTATTTTCTTGTTGATTTGTCATCTTTCCACTTTATTTCTTGGGTCATTGGATTGTTAGTGGCACTAGGCCATCTAGATTGTCATCCATTCAGTTGATTGTGAACTTAGTGAGTCGAGCTATTGGTGCATTTACTCCTTGCATTTGGTTTGCGGTCCTACTATGGCTTTGACCCCCATTACACAAGTTCAAATAATTTTCGTTTGCTTTTCTAAACATTTCTTTTCCAACATGGATCACATTGCTTGTCTTGTTTTTGATCAATTTGGTGCTTCATTAGTCTGAACGAGTTTCTCTTTTTGTGTTTTCATTTGCTTGAAGAGCTAATTGTCTCAAAAAAAAATTCATTGAAGTGTTGTATGCGAAAAATTCATTTCTTTGTTTCATGAAAAGTATAAAATTCTAGTTTTGTTGCATCAGTATGCTATGGTAGTCAGCATCATTGAAGACTAGGATTGAATTGGCACTTGAAAAGGAAAAGAAATCTCTTTGCTTTTAGAAGGACTGTTAGAAATGTACTTTTCAGGAAATTAGGAATTAGTATGTATTTTTCATTAGTTTATTTTCTCAAAAAATGAAGTAGTGAAAAATCATTTTGCTTTCAGTTCTTGGTTGTTTGCATTTGATTGTGTGTTTTATACCCTCTCTAGTGTAGGCAATTCATCGAATTGAAAGGGTCTTGTCTCATTTAGTTGCATTTAGGGTTTTTCGAGTCACACCGCTAAGGCCTAAAACTGAGACATAACTCAAGATAAACTTTAAAACTAACTCAATTAATCTAAGGATAATTTGAAATATAACGATCACATCTAGAAGGTCTAGGCTAGAGACGTGTTTCGGCGTCTTTAAACCTAGCAGTTGTCATTAGCTTCAGCACTAGACAATGCTAGTACATATTTTTGCTCCCCATACCATTGAGTATATAACGGGAGACCCCTCTAGGCTGCAATCCTTTATCCATAGAAAGTTGATTCGGTCACCTTGCAAACGTGATACACCGAACACAACATTCAGGGAGATTGCATGTTCATACTTCTCGGTTCACTAGGAGGTATTCTGTAGTTCACGGTTGCCTAGTAATCCTTTTTACCTGGACCATCTAGAGTAGTCATTTGATCTTTTTGACTCATTAAACTTAAAATATCATTCGAGTGTTTGTCCTTTTGAACTCGTTTCCAATCAAAAGTGATAAAGTTATATTTGTTTCTTTCTTGACTCTTAAAACATGAAAGAGAACCAGTCTATTTATGCGTCTTAATAAATTTATTACCCGCGATCTTATAACATCATGTTAGTATTTATGGACCAAATCGTGAGTTTCCCCTAAAGAAATTTTTAAAGCCTTGAATTTTATCTCTCTCTTTTCTTGTTAACTAAGACAAGGTCATCGTGGCTGAACCATCTGGTTCACCTAGTTCCTCTTCCCCTCCTCCATCTAAAAGATTACCTAAGGAGTCATTTCTTGAATTACCAGAGTCACTCAAGGACCAAGGTGTTGAACTTGGAATCATTCTGATCATTCAACCTTTTTCATAACGTCCTTTGCCTACTTCAGATACTGGGTCACCTGCTGATTTTGGCCCAAAATCTCCGGACAATCCCGTTCAAACTCCTGAGAGTTCGTTGACCATTAACGGTCAACTTGGACTAGTTATCTATCCTCTGAATCCTTTGTTTGACCCTGTTTTGATATCATCGCAGCATTCATACAATCCGTATGATTAGTCGGGTTTTACTTTGGAATTATCCCCTTGTACTTCTTCGGTCGTTCACCGTCGTGTGTTCCTAGATATGGAACCTGAAGGCGAGGCTCTAGTCACCTCTCCAGATGAGTCAGAATTTCTACTCCACACACTATCAAGGAGGAAGAACATCCTTTTCCTCCTGTAGGTTTCCCCTATACAGGGAGTGTTCCTGTCAATGTTCATCAGGAATTGCCGCCTAATTATGTATCCTTGGCATAATTGGTTTCAGGTACACCTAGTGCCTCATCACTTTACCATAACCTTGTTTAGGTGTCTGGTGCCATGCCTACTACATGTCCATTCATTGTGAACTCGACCTCCCAATAGGTTGTTACCTCAGTCCCGGTACAACCCACCATTCTGAACCCTCTTGTATCGTTTATCCCAGTTACACGTCTGGTTCAACTAGCGGTCTTTGTCTATTCCTCAGTCCCTTCAGTCAGTAGCCAAGCTGTGCCACCACCTGGGGTGCAGAATCTGAATGTTTCTATGGTTTCAGGCGCCACCAATGTGAGTGGCTCATATTCTCACATGCTTGGTATGAACCAGCCTTCTTCTAGCATTATTCAAAATGTTGTTGATCCTGCTAGATCGAGCAGTGTCCAGTACCAACAGGTTCAAAATCTCGTTGGTCCATTTGGGTCAAGCAATGTCCAGTTTTAGCAACCTTATGAGGCTCAGGTCCAATACCAAACCCCTTATGTTCCATATGGTTCTCAAGGAATGGTTAATCTTCCTTACGCCCTTCAGTCTAAGCAGTACGTTCAGCCTGACTCATACACTTTCCAGGGTGGCTATGGCCAGATTCATTTCGGAAATTTTCCAAGCACTATTCAAGTACCCTTGCAACAACAAGGACAACCTCTACAACAACAAGGGAAACCTTTGTTACAACAAAGGCAAACTTTGTTGCAGCAAGGGAAAATGATCCCGCACCAAGGTCAACTGCAAAAACCGCAGGAGCAACCCTCGCAATCATTGCAGAAAACCATGCAGCAACAGATGTAGTATACTATGCAAACTTCCTAGCCCATGTCCTCACAGGGCCAACCTCTACAGCCCCAGGGACAGCTTTTTCAGCCACAAGGCCAACCCTTGCAACAACAAAACCAACCCGAGCAGTAGCAACCCTGATATACATATCAGCAGGGTCAACCCTTGCAAGGGAAAGGCCAGGGTCAAGTCCTGCAAAAGTAGGCCCAAAATCATAATGTCCTAAGTCAATAGGTCCATAATCCTTTTGGTCAATGGCAGTAGGTACAGAATCCCTATGTCCAAGGGAAACAAGTGTATAATCGTTATGCCCAAGGGCACTAGGTCCAAAATCCTCTTGTTCAGGGGCTACAAGTTCACCACCTGTATGTTCTGGGACAACAGGTACAATACCCATATGTCCAAGGTCAACAGGCTCAATAGCCTCTTAACCCATATGTTTCTTATCATCAACCTATGACTGGACAATTCCAAGGTATTCAAGGTCAAAATCCTCCCTGTGGCCAAGGCAACCCATAATGGGGGCAAAATCAAATGCCATATGGCCAAAATCCTTACCAACATGGATGGGCTCCTCCAGTTAGACCCACTTACCGACCTCTAATGCTTTTTAATACTCAATTTCCATTCTTGGCCACACTAGATTTTCTCGATGTGTCTCGCCTTAAAAATGATCCAATTCTTCAATCGCCATGCTGGCCTCCGGTTCTGGCCAAGACCCCAGTGATTGTCTGAAATTTGATGGGAAAGAAAAAGAAGATCCTCAAGCCCATGTGATGACATATCACCTCTGGTGCTCTTTGAATTCTTACATTGAAGATTCCATTCATCTCTGTCTTTTCCAACGAACCCTCACAGGTGTTGCAGCCAAGTGGTACATCGAGCTTCCTCGAAGTACTTACCATGACTTTAACTCTTTAGCCATGGATTTCCTCATGCATTTCCAACTGTTAGTTTGCTATGAAATTGGCACCTATTTGCTTACATCGCTTAAGCAAGATATTGCGACACACATCTCCAATCACATCCATGAATGGAGACGTAGACGTTGCTTGATCAAATTTGAGATTGTTGATCAGGTGCTCAATGAATGGTTCACTAAGTCATTCATGGCCCCAATTTCTCGCGATATAGATATGGGTGGGTGCATTACTGAAGAACAAGCCATTTCTTGTGCCTAGTACTTAGATCTAGTTTACTCTCATTCTGGCACTTTGTATGAGTTATTACCCAATGCTCTACGGCCATCATCCGATTCCACAGCATCGAAGTTGCAGGCTACACCCCCTATTGATGGAGTCATTGATTTAGTGTCCCAGACCCCTGCTAAATCTTCTTCCAAACAGAAGTCGATCTCAAACGTTGTCTCCAATAGTTCCTCCCAGAATCAACCTAGCCCTGGTAAAACCTCAGACGTCCATGTTGTCTAGTCTACCATAGCAGGCAAATCCTCAAAAGGTAATAAGAAAGGAAAAGGAAAGGGTAAAACCATTTCCCCAAAACAAGGTCCTCCTAAATCGTCTACTGGTGAGTCTTCACAATGGAAACCTAAGTATCCCTGCCTCATTTGCGAGGAGGATCATTATACCAAGGATTGTCCCCAATGGTCCAAAGTTAGTCATTTGCTCAAAGGGACCCCAGCTATCCTGAAAGATCCATTTCTGTCTCAGTAGACCCAAATGGTAGACCAACCTCAATCATCTGCTTCCTCAGGGTCTCAAGTGTTCATGATGAGTACACCTATTAATGTGGCCACTAGATAAAAAGATCACCAAACTCCTGCTCCGAGAGCTAGGAAATAGAAAGAAGCCACCCCTTCTTCTTCTACCCCGAGTTCGAGCCCTCTTCATATCGAGCACCCTAACCCTGATTCTGTTATATGTCCACCCTCTCAAGGTGTGCTAGGGAAATCCTCTTACAATCCCAATGCTCGACCTGCTCGACACTGTAATATTGTTGAGGATTTGGTTCAGGCGGCATCCGCTATGTCGACTCTCGAGGTGCTCCAAAGCTGCCAATCATAGCGGAAATTTTTTTTATCAACTATCGGGGGTATTGATCCCACCGATTCTAATTTGACATGTTTTTATCTAGAGAACCATGTTTCACACCTACCTCATCAGATTGCCTTTCTCATTCAGGTAATCATCAATGAGAAGACCATCCACAAGATTGTCATCAATGAAGGTGCTTCCACCTGCATCATGTCAATTGCATGTTGGAAGGCCATTGGTTCTCCTGCTTTGAACCAATCCCTGAACACTTTGGAATCTTTCGATGGGTGTGACTCGCAACCCTTCAGTGTCTTACCTAACCTTGTCATTACTCTGGAGGGCAAGACAGTACAAGTTGAGGTAGAGATTGTTGATGCTAATCTCAATTATAATCTTCTACTCTGACGGAGCTGGACCCATGCCATGCATGTTGTAGCCTCCTCCCTATTCTGCACGATTTGTTTTCCCCATCAAGGGAAGACTGTCACTATCGGCTAGTTGTCCTTCTTTGCCTCTTCCTCCTCGAATGGCAATGTTCTATATGTCAAGCACACTAGTGCTCTCTATGAGAGTGTGGGGGCAAGTTTTTTTAAAGATTCTACCTCGATGGGGATTTTTCCATTCCTGCCTCCTCATGTTGCCTTTGTTAACATGATCTCGGTCAAATCTAATCCTTGGGTCATACCTTCACCAGATTTTGTTGATACATGGGGCAAGGTTATGTCACTTAGTACTGCCGAAATCAATTATGTGGAGATTGTTTTGGCCTCAAGTTCTTTATCCTCTACTTCTCCTATTTTGAAGACCTATCTCGATACGTATTCTCAATCCCCATGGCTTGGCACTTCGGAATCTCTTGATCCGTTAGCCAAGACTTCTCTTGCTGACGAGAGTATCATGGAAGTAATTTCTCTAGATGAACCACCATGGTACGATACTCCTTATTGTTCCTCATTCCTACCTAGCCTGGCGGTCATTTCCATGTGTCTTACGAAGTTCTCTTCTCCACTGCCTATCGATGTGTCAATTTATCCTGACATGGTCAAGATCTTTAAACTGAGGACACCTTTATCCCTTCATGGATTCAAGATTTTTCTCCCTCCCCGAGTTTTTACCAATTTCCCATTCTTGCAATGGGGTTGTCATCTAACTCGTAACCCTCCCTTGCCCAGGGGGCATGGGGACAGAGCCTTATATGAGTTCTACTCTATTATTTGGCCAATTCGATGCTTACTCATCATGTCAATGGTAAAACTCCAGTGTTCATCTATGTTGATTGATTATGAAGGCAATCCTCTAGACAAGCCTCGAAATGGGCTTTACCTTAAGAAGTACTATGCTTAGGTCATCTTGCATGGTTACTTGTGCACATTAGTGTGTCATTCATTTTTGTGCAGTGTGGTTTGGTGTGTTAGTTTTCGAACAGCTTTCTTGTTTACTATGTTTTCCTTGCTTTGTAGATTTCTGTGACTACCCACATCAGTTTCACTGATGGTGCTTCTCATAGTACCTAGAACCTATCATTCATGGCTTGGTCTATTTATGACCCTCAAAGTGATTTCATTGATCTTCAAGGTATCTGTTTAGGTCACACAACTAACAACATTGTTGAATATAGTGCAGTCATCGAACTGTTCTCAGAATCCATTGCTCTTGACATTTGACAATTGGTTGTCCACCTGGATTCACATTTTTTCATCCTTCAACTCAACGGGAAATATTCCATCAGAAACCATCAGATATTGAGAATGTATCTCTGTATTCATCTACTAGAAAGGCATTTTGATTATATTACATATCATCATATTCCTAAATGCATGAATACATTGATAAATGCATTAGCTAATTATGTGTTGGATAGACATTTACGAAACATGTGAAAAGGTAAAACAAATCATTTGTACCATAATAAGCAAGAAAATATAGCATATACTATATATATATATATATTATAATAAGCAAGAAAATATAGCATATATATATATATATATATATATATGGTGATAATGTTTGATACATAAAAACCCCAAAAAATAATATGTGTCCAAAATAACATTAGCGACTTGCAGGCCTCATATATTTGTGGCACACAGGCCTCAAAAATGTAAATGTTGGACCTAGGAACTAATCAACATGGAGATCATGGTAGCATGACATAGCTCATGCAACATGAGTCAACAATCAACAAATCTGATCCGATACACCCACCATGTGTCTTTAGTACTAGCAAGGAATTTCTCCCACCCAGGCATACTCTGGGATACCACGATTCAACCCCTCAAGGTTCCTCGCGATCTCCTCCTCATTGTCACTCCCCTCATGATAAGGAGCAACAACATCGAACTGGCGGGAAATGCACCTGGCTATTGGGGACATCCTAGCAAGATGCTCTAGTCCAACATCTACATTAAATAAGCGAAATGTTATAAACACATATATATCAAAAACAATTAAAAATTTGATTTTTTACCTTCATCATCAAAATCCTCTCAATCTAGTAGCGGCATGTCCAGCTCTCCACGAAAATGGGTGCCACTATATGGCCGGTCCTCCATGATGATTAGTTGTCATCGTAGCCATGAAAAGAAGGCAGGCTTGTATGACATGTGTTGGCCCCCAATGATCTTGGGCATCAAATGACTCCAGTGGGCCATCCATGGGTCGTGTGGCATGGGAGGATCTACCTCAGTCAATTGGTACTAGAACAGCGACACCCGTTCTAAGAAAAAGGACACTAGTACGGATCCAAAGTAAAATTGCTTCAAATTCCCCACCTTAGCTTTGGTCAGCTAGCGTTTTATGTTGATCATCATGGGTTCTCCCAATTGAAGATCATCACTCCCTGGGACCCGCCACTCTATTGATAGTCAACAATAGCACTCTCAGTCTCAGATCTCAGACAATGGCAATCTCAGTCTTGCCACTCTTGGATTTGAGGGCTTTAGGGCAATGTTTGACAAGAAACATGGATATGCTTTCCCCAATCAATCATGGCCCATATAAGTTTATTGGTTCCCCTCTCCGGGATAGTCCTGCAATGAAATATACGTCTGAAGTTTCTAACTCTAGCTCCTGGTCACCAATGAAGAATATTTCCTTATTTATGTCCCAGAGACTAATCAGGTACCAAAGCAACTCAGGTTGGGCCTGCATCCCTGGCATGAGAAATAATTTGAGGAGCCCATAGTCCCTCAAAGTGTTCAAGCAATTTGGATCATTCAGTCCCTGGGTGTGCACATACTCGTGTTCGTGTTCTTTCCAGTCTACCATTCTCGGCAATTCTTTCCTGCAAAAACCATAGATTTAAGTCAATAATCATTTTTTACCCATAAATTTCAAATTACAAGAGTGGTTTTGAGGGGGAAATTGTTTTTTTTCCTATTCATGATGTCGGCACACCTGTTTTAAAAACAGTTGTGTTGATGGCGCAATAGGCTATTTTAATTACCCTCGACTAGTGTGATTCCATTCCTGGAAGTTGCGCCGATCGAGGGTGAAAATCCTTTGACAAATCCTCCCTCAAAAATCCCAAAAATGGTTAAAAATAGGAATAAATGGTATGAAAATGACACTTAGGGATTT
Source organism: Pinus taeda (assembly GCA_000404065.3). Lineage (NCBI taxonomy): Eukaryota > Viridiplantae > Streptophyta > Pinopsida > Pinales > Pinaceae > Pinus > Pinus taeda. The sequence goes on from APFE030171860.1 coordinate 83,633, forward strand.
GACTCTTACCTGTAACTGGTGGCTCAACGAATGAACTCCTGGATCTCCTGCAATCTGCTCTAGAACAATTAGGGAAAAAGTGAGTAAAAAGTCTTTCACAGCAACGTAAAATAGTAAATGGTAAAAAATATTTACTTTTCCTCCCTTTTATTCAATTTTTCATGCAAAATTAGGTTTTGTAAATATTTTTACCTATTTTTCCTCAAGGATTGGATAATGCACTTTACCTTTTTGTGCAACGACAGGTGATGGATATTCAATGATGATGTCGAGTCACGTTTCAGCTCTTTTCTTGACTCATAAAACTCATATGAAAATATTGTCGAGTATTTTTCCCTTTTGACTTGTAAAAGAGAATAAAATGGGGGATCTGCTTTCAAGCTCTTTGTCGACCCTTTAAAAGTGAAAAGATAGTCGAGCCCTTGTCGTTTCGAACTCGTTAACAAATGGGAAACATCATGCACCTAGAACAAGTTTACCCCTTTTTCAGGTTGATATGAACTATTTACGAAAAAGGTACTCCTTGACTGAAATGATCAAGTGGTTCTCTCGAGTATCATTTTCTACCTTTTTGGGCTCAAGAGACACAAATGTACGAAAAGGGACCATGTGGTGTTTTCTTTTCTGTGTCTTTTTAAAACTCTCTAAACATGAAAAATATACCAAGTTGCACCTTTGTCAGACTCATTAAAATATTAAACAACATCAAATTCGTCACCATGAGGAACATGAGCTTCTCCTTCCTAGGGCTCATTAAACTTACTAGGTCAAATTCGTCCAAAGGATGAACTTACATTGCAAGCATATGTGATACCCTTCAAGCTTGTGATTAAAAAATAATTGGGTTACATGTCAGAAATGGTGGGGGAAATTTTGGAAATCTAATCATTTGTGTCGACAGCTCACTCTTGAACATGACACTTTCTGCTTTATGTCAGGTTGGGATATCTTCCTTTGTATTGTTGACCTTCTTGGGTTGGGCCATTCATTTTTTCCTTCCATTTGATCTCTGCCACGTTCTCATGACCACCAATCTTATGGATCCAAAAGCTGCCAACTTCTAGTTGTGTCGCCAATATGTTCGAGAGTTGTCCTTCTCTAGTTACACTTACCTCTGATTCTCTGTATCATCCAAAATCATTTTGCATCCTTTTGTCTCATTTCGATGACGTGGGATACATTATGGCCCTCCTTCGACATGGTCGCTTCCTATCGACTTCAACTCATTATCCGAGAAGTTGACCGAGAGACTCCCTTTCAGTACCTTAGAGCTTGCATGCACTAATGGCAAGTTCTTCACACTCGAGGACAAGTTCGCATCATTGGCTTTTGATCGAGTGATTTCACGAGTGTTCGACTTCAGTTCCTCTATTCACATTTCGTGGATTGTGCTAATTGTACCTTGAGGGCCATTGTCATTATTGGTGGTTTCTCTCATGCTTGTTAATAGTTTACATCATTGACTGGTAATCAAGCGACTTTCTAGCATGTTTGACGTCAACACATCTATTCACATGTTAGAATTTGTACTTCGATCAGGCCATGTTGGACCACAAGACCCTGGGCTCAGATTACAAAAGTCCAGGTTGCGAAGTGGTGTGACATGATTATGTTGATATACATGTCTCTCTAAAATGGATGGTTGCGTCCATACCATGAGTTATCATATGTGATCCTTCTCATTTTTGGATGGTTGCGACCATACCATGAGTTATCAAATGTGTTCCTTCTCATTTTTGGATGGCTACGACCATACCTTGGTTTCGATATGATCCTCTTTATAGGATGCTTGTGCCCATACCTAGATCCATTTACATGATCATTCTCTAGATGGCTGCATCCATACCATGATTCATGTATCATTTTGACAGAGTTTTCAGTTATGTATATGTATTTGTACTTGCTTGCAAGTTTTCCAATGACAGACTCTGGTTCCCCGCATTGATTCATAAATCATTTCATCCCTCTCTCTAGTTCGGCCTTCACGCTTTAGGGGGCATCTGTTACATAACATTTTGTCATTGTCCCTATACTCCCCGTTCCTTGATGTTGGAGGACCTCTACAGTGAACCCTCCATGCTTTCCCTTCATTAAGAAACTCCCATTGTGTCACTTATCATGAGTAGAACAATTCCCTTTTGCACCATTTCCCCAAAATATTATGTTTTTCCCAATTTACAAGACCAACACTAATGACCCTTGTCCTCATCACACTGATATATAGGGGTTAAAATTGTCCCTAGATCCAATCGGAGTGACTGAACTTTGTTCCAGTCATGTCGATCCTCTTATGGAAAGTTTTTTAAATAAGGAACCAAAGCTTCCAACTCTAGAAGCTTCATAACGGAAGTCTAGTAAATGGTTTGGCTAGATGGGGTGAAGGATGTTAGTTTGGCCTCCATTCCCCTATAAGTATGGAACTACCTCAAGAGATAAGACCTTCTCCCATGGTAATAGGATCCATCTCCCATCCGTTATTTCTATATAAACCTCCCTTTTTCCCAAGCACAAGCTAGTGTTAAGGTTGGTGTGCTAGTGCTAATTAAGTTTGGAGTGAACAACAAGCTATTCATAGTTGTAGCTCTCTAGTTGTGTGAGGGACAAGTGTGAATTTGGGGAGGGTTGGAAGCCTAAAGGGAAGAGCCTTAAAACTATCATTGTTGAGGCCATCATGGAATGCTTACAGAAGTGTGTGGGAACCTGTTTTTATCAGAGGATAATGGCAACGTCAAGACAATGGTTGTAATCTCTTTTTGATTCAATATATATGCAACTATCAATTGATTTCCTACATGATGTGTCATCTTACATGTTTATGGCTTAATGTTTCTTGACTTGTTAAGTAGGTTGAATTAAAATTTGTATATTATCACGGTTGTTGTTTTCTATTGTTTACTTTTTTTAGGTGTTTGAAGAAGGAAACGAGAGATAGTTGGAGAGAGCAAGCGAGGTCATCATCAAATGGGATAAGCGTACTAAGAGTTATGGCCTCTTAATTGGTTATAACCTAAGGAAATCTTCCATAGAATGTATCGGTTGTGACTAAACCCATTATCGGGCTAGAGGAATTGTTTGTGTCCGCACTCATAATTTTACTTCACCACACATAGGACTTTGTAATATTTCCATTATGGAAATCATTAATTTTCTTATATCCTTCCTAGGGTTTCCATCCATTTGAACACTTGGAATGCACTTAGCATTTTCTACATGTATCAGCAATTCTCATCCATTTCTAACATTAGTCATTGGGTTTTATTGTATATTATAACTAGATCAACATCCATAATATTACACCTCTTTCCACTACTTAAAGATTTCCTTAGAATTTTCCCCATTTTGAAATATTCTTCAGTATACAAGATAGGTTTATTTGAAGCTATATTGTATCCTTATAGAACCAATCAACACATAATGCGCCCCATTATTTCTCCATTGGCATACTTTAGAGTGAATGAATCTTTCATTATGTCATCCACTTTACTCTCTACACCTTTACCATGATTTTGGTATAACACTCTAATATGGCAAGTGGATTTCCTACTCTATGCACTTTTATGTAGATGTCATTGGTTTATGGATTACAACTCTTTTTGAGCATATATACACTATCCCACAAAGATACCTCACCCATCCATGATCCACACATCACCTTATTACATCCTTGTTCTATTTAGAAATATGCTTCACATCCCTTTTCTTTATGCAAGAATCTGCAATACCTTTATTAAACTTTATCTTGTAGCTATTGATGTTTTGTTTCCATTTGCATTAAAAATCTAGCCATTTAGACCCATTTTTCTCCTTATTTGATCTCAATCATATTCATTCTTGTCAAATCTTTCAAGACTGAACGATAAAAAGGAACACAAGGTATTGAGTTGCTTTTATTTTTTATTTTCAGTTTGACAAGTTAAAATTTGTTAAAAGTTCATTTTTTACCAATAATTACAAAAATTTACAAGCTTTAGTAAATCATTGTTTATTTGGATAATCACAGTTGTTCATGACCAAAAATACCACCTAGGTAGTTCTTGTGGTGTTCATAGTATGGGTAAGTTCCCATTGGATTCCCCTCAAGATGTTTGAGAACCTTTGATTAATATTGAGTAAACATGGAAAATATGGAGGAAACCACACATATCAGAGATTGCTAAGATCACGATTTGATCTAATTTTGAGGAACTGGATCAAAAGCAAGAAATTAACCATCGCCTACTTTGAATTTTCCAATTTAGTAATAGATTTATATGTTAGGTGTATAATGCATTATTCTAGGGGTTTATTTTTATAAGTTTGTAATAAATATAGATATATGTATGTATGTATGTATCAAGGGATACGAAGTGGGATAATATAAATAGAACAATAATGAAACCTATCTATTTGTAACATATTTTACACTTGGTACTAAATTCATTTTTTACAAAGTAGCATTTCAATAATATTGTAGGTATTCCTACAATGTGCATCATATTTTGAGGGCCCACTTATTTGGTCCATGTTGTATTTCTTTCTATGAGTTTTATTCTTTCATATTTTCTTAGTTCATATTTAAATTAAATGCTTTGTTTTGTATTGATAATATGGTTTATAATCATTTATATAATATTTTCTCATTATTGGTTCAAGCAGTCGACAAAGAACTATCATAAGAGTCACCTAACACAAAAAAAAAAAAAATTGGATGAAACCATTTGGCCTATGTTTCTACTATTGAAACTATGATAAATCTTGATTAGACAACTGTATTTAATTCTGCTCAAAAATTTTAAGTATGTTTATGTTTGATTTCCTTTTGCAGTAGATTAGGACTTATGTTTATTTATTTATTTCCATTTAATGATTTACATTTGAATAATTTCCTTCATTGTTTTAGAATCCTAATTGATTTTAAGTTGAGTTCGCATTACATGTTATATTTTCCAAATGTATTTGAAACATGGATTTCCACAATTTAAATCAAAATAGTAGTTGGTCCTTGGATACCAATCTCTTCATAATCAACTCTACAAGTAGAATAGCTTATAAATATAGGAATTTAAGTAATTAGGAAACTAATTCTACACATACTATGTTTTCACTTCATAATCTAAAAAATTTTAGTTGATAAATTAAATGTCTAAAACTTATGTAAATAAGTTTCTCAACATTTTGGCACCATTGTTGGGAAGTTTTAAAAGAATTAGTTTTAGAAATTAGTTTTTTTTTCCTTTCATAAAAAATTTAGTCAATTTTTTTGTTTAATTCCTTTAGTACAAATATTTTAATATGAGGAGTGAAGGCGGTAAGATGAAAGGTAAACTTGTGCATGCACTTTAGTCAATCTCTAGAAATCCTCCGCATGTATGTATTGTATGCGTAGATTAATTATACCTAGGGTTAGTAAAGGTAGTTTTGATAGAATATAAAGAGAAACCACTCCATTTGAGATAAATCCCCTCACTAATAATTTAAACGTAGAATCTCAAGTGGAACATGAAGAATCATTTGTTATATATAAATCAAGAAACACATGCATGAAATCAACTATATTCATTGAAATAATAAAGGATATCCTAGATAAGTGGACTAAATATTTTGGGTTCTTTGGGAAGATAATATGGTATTAATGAGGAAAGAGAATACAATGTGGAAAGATCCAAAGCAAGAGCAAGGAGAGAGAGAGAGAGGAAGTGGAAAATGAAGTAACCTTTTGGTTTCCCACTCTCAACATACCTAAAATTTGTGGCAATGAAGTCAAAATGAAAAATATTCCATTGTCAATTTTACCAAATTTTTATGGTATGGTAAATGATGACCTTGATGCTTTTCTCTTTGAATTCGATATTTTATGTTGTATTTATGGTTACATAGATAATACAAAAAAACTTCATTTATTTCTTGCTACTTTGAAATGATTTTCTTTAAAATGGTTCATGAGGTTAGGAGAACACACTCTTGCATATTGGGATGATATGTGAAAATTATTTCTTAAAAAATATCAACCATATTGTAGGCCAAGTGATAAAAAGGAAGATAATTTGAGAATGGCACAACAAGATAATAAAAGTCTAAAATATTATTAGAAATATTTTCATAGAATTTGTAAAAATCTAAACAAAGTGCATTAAATCATCGCACTATATGTACAATATTTCTAAGAGGTGATTGAGAAAAATTCATATACATATTGAACCCCATGGGATCAAGAGATATTTCTTATTTACTATTTGAGAAAATTTTTAATTTGCGTAGGAAATGATCAAGAGGTAAAGTTAAAGCTAATAGAGGATGAAGTGATTCTCTCTCTAAAGTCGCTAAATTAGCTATAGGAAGTGTAACTAGGTTAGAATTAGGAATTTATTGGAAAATTTCAAGACTAGCCTCTTAATTACACTTAGTTCTCAAATAGATACACTAAAAAACAAATAAAATGTGTCTAATAGTAGTGCAAGTTAGGGTGAAGCCTAACAACTATGTTAGTAAGACAGCTTAGCCAAGTAATCTACATTCACTCTTGAATGTGGAAGTGTAGATCATGCTAGATCTACATTCACTCTAGAATATTATTTAGAAATATTTTCATAGAATTTGAAAAAATATAAACATAGTGCATTAAATCATAGAACTATATGTATAATATTTCTAAAATGTGATTGAGAAACATGCATATATGTATTGAACCCCATGGGAATAAGAGATTTATTATCTACTATTTGAGCAAATTTCTAAGTTGTGTCGGAAATTCTCAAGAGGTAAAGCTAAAGCTAATAGAGGATGAAGAGATGTTCTCTCTAAAGTCACTAAATTAGCTATAGGAAGTGTAACTAAGCTATAATTAGGAATTTATTGGAAACTTTCAAGACTAACCTCTTAATTACACTTAGTTCTCAAATAGATACATTAAAAACGAAGAAAAGGTGTCTAATAGTAACGCACGTTAGGGTGAATTCTAATAGTAAACGCGAGTTACAGTAAATCCAAGTAATCTGCATTCACTCTTGAATGTGGAAGTGTAGATCAGTCTAGTTAAGTGGTGAGACCAAGAATGATTTCCAACACCAATGGGAGAAGACGCACACATCAAGAACACTAAGCTTCCAAAGGATCCCATATGGTTCTAAACTTGCTATGATTGGTTGTATGAACATTGATTTTTTAACTTGAGTTTTTGTTAAACAATTGTCTAATAAAAACAATATTGAATGGTGATTTTTTCTAATTGATTTGATGATACAAAATGTGAATGTAAGGGGAATGATAAGTTGTTTATAAATCATAGATGTTTTTTTAGAAATGGATATCTTGACATGAGGGTGTTAGAAAAATTAAAAACAACAAGCCTAAATACCTAGAATCCCTTGCCACGCAATTATGTAGTTGTGCCTTATAAGAGTTTTGACAATGGGGACTAATTCCACCAGAAGAAACTCGTAAAGGGATAAAGGATTAGTTATCTTGAGGGGTATTAGGGGCACTTTTTAAAGAGGCTATAAACATTTCCTAGTAGCTCCTCAACATTTGACCTGTATTTCTCTAGTTCAATAAGTTGATATCCCTCACCTTGAAAATAATAAATCAAAAATGGGAGATGATCTAGGTGTGGTTTCATCTAGAAGCACTGCCTTGTAGAAATTGTGATGTATATTTTCAACTGCTCATGAAATTTTAATAAAAATCATAAGACACAAACCTACTCTACAACTATGTGCAATTCAATTCACAATTTAGAACATCAATCACAAACATGCAATGAGAAATAACACACATGCACACAATATTTTTCCAAGGGAAAGTAATTTGCTAAAAATCCCTTTGTCTTCTTTCATTAATCTGATGAATAGATATGTATTACAATTTCTTTGCTCAATTGATAAAAACCTACAAGTGAATAACCTATCTCTCTACTCACTAAGAATCTTTGACCCAGACTTATTCAATTTCTTCCTTTGCTTGAGCCCCTATATCCTTGCACAATTAATTGAGAAATTAGGCCCCTGTTATTTAGGAAATTCCTCAAATTTATTGCTCAATTCCCAAGTTTGATCATCTTATTGCATGCAACACCTGCATAGTCAATAATAGTCTACAACTGATGTCACACTAGCTTGGAATCTCCACCACAGCTAGGGAACTCAAATTCTCTTCATGCACTAGCTATTTTGGGTTGATTGATAATTTAACTGAATGATCACTGGGTTAGACTAAAGTCTCACTGCACAATTGACCTTCCACTAGTTCCTCTAAAAGTTGGAACTAGTTTAATTGAAAACAACTTGAAATAACTGACCTTGATTGCTACAAATTAGCAATCACACATGCTTAATTGAAATTTAACTCCTCCAACTCAAATTTATTGAGTAAATTGGGTGACACACGCCATGTCACACAAGTTAACTGCATCCAAGTTGTTTGCTAATGTGGAAATTCAATTTTTCCCAATTTAATCAAGGCAAAATCAAATTGAGAATTCCTTTCTGCACTTTTCAACATGCTTAGGCTAATTCCTTATGTGTTGGCTAATAAGTTACCTTCACCTAGTGTGGGTATGAGATTCTCAAGAGGGCTCATGAGTTCTAGGTGGTTCAAGGAGGCTCTTAGGATCTTGGACCTAAGATTTGGCCCCTTCATAGGTATCTACCTACCTTGGATTTGTGCACATTGTTTGTGAAGGATTTAAAACACCCTAAAATTCAACTTCTATGATTTAGATGAAAAAAATCAAGGTGAATTATTTGGATGCCTACCCCCATGATTCTAACTTGAAATAAAGTGTTATTTTGTTACCTTATGATCATGAATATTAGATGGTTATTTAAGAGTTAATTGTATAAGTATAGAACCAAGGTGATGAACTAGTTCATTCACTTGAGGGTGTGCTAAAAGAGTTTTTGGAACACCATGGGTTTTTTTATCCTTTTAGAGCACTTATGGGAATTGGGATAGGAGCATACTCAACAGAGGATGAACTTTGGAACTTTTAGTGTGTAGGTGATTGTGTGTGCAATTGTTTGTGTAAAACACACGTGTGAGCAAAATAGAATCATGTGGACATCATGTGATTTGTTACTTTCCTGTTAACTAATCTCTAAATGTATGTTAAACCTTGCAAAATAAAGAGCATGTGCACATGTATGAGTGCGTTACTTTCCAATTAATTAAAATCCTAAGTGTGTTTTTGAAATTAGAAAGAGAGATTAAGGGGCATTGACACTTTTCTAGTATACCAATATCACTTGACATGAAATATAGAGAGCATAATTGGATAACAAAGGCTCACTTCTAGTCCCAAAAATAAAAATGATTAATTATAAAATATAACTACAAATTCATGTGCTTTTAAGTAGCCATCCACGTTTTAAGGAAAAGAAACTTGGTTCTTTTTAAACCCTTAACAATCTAGTTTATCTAACTAAGTTGTAAGAATGAAAATTGAATCTATATTTTGCAGGATACATAATGTAGAAAATTTAGACCTATAACCTGATGAAAACTAAAAATGCAAAAATCAAAAGAAATTATAGGAAAAGAGGATTCACATGAGTGTATGCATTTACATTTTCATTAATATTGCAAGTGATTAACATGGCCTCCATGTGATTTGTACAACTATTTACGTTATGCAACTAGATCACAAAACAAAAGAAAAGATAGATCAAAAACTTGAAAATAAGCCTCTTCAAGGAGGAAACCTCCTTTTACGTTACATAAATGAACAATTCTTGGATGATATAAATGACAAGACCTTCTTGATATATATAAGATTCTAAAGGGTCATAACATAATCAAGGCCGGCATAAAAATAATAATATAAGGGCACAACAATAACAATATGGGGCTACACTAGTATTATAGACATCTAACATGCTTCTCTCCTTCAAAAAAATTGTTGTCCTCAACGCTTGAGTAGTTTTGGATGTTTCTTTATAAAATTATCATCCTCCCATGTGGAATATTCAATAGGTAAGTTCTTCCACTTAATGAGATACTTTGAAATTGATCTATTTCATAGCTTTTGGGTTCTTGCTTCTGTGACTAATTCAAGCTCTAATATGATTTTTCCTTCCTCGTCAATTTCTAGCAATATTGTTTGAACTGAGAATTTGTCACCTATAACCTTCTTTAAACATGAAACATGGAAACCTGGGTGTACTCGAGAAGATGTAGGCAGCTCCAATTTGTATTCCATAGTACCAATCTTTTGCAACACCGTGTAAGGCCCTGTTGATGGGAAAAAATGACATCATCAACATGTAAGGGAGACCACTCGATCAGGGCCCCAAATCAGACCCTTTTCCATTTGGGATGGTTGTTTTGATTGGTTATATTGGGTCCAACTACCCATTAATCTAAGACTGGCCTAAGGTTAATCTAGCCTAAACTAAGTGTTAATCTACCCTAATCCTACTATACTAACCCATACGGTTAGGTCAAGGTACTAATTGTTAGTCGAACTATGTTACACAAATGTTCATATTATACTAATGTAATGTTAGATATTAATCGATATTAATATTAGCCCTATATTATGCCTATTCAACTATTTTAATAATATTATATTAAATGATACTGTACTAATAATATGTTAAATACTAATTAATATATATATATAGATAGATAGATAGATATAGAATATATATATATATATATATATATATATATATATATATATATATATATATATATATATATATATATATATATATATATATATATATATATATATATATATATATTACTAATTAATATTTCCTATGTTAAATCTTATTATAGGTTTAAATATTATTTATATATTTATCTACATTATTCTAATTAATAGAATTTGATATATATTATAGATATCTAACTATGAACTATATTATCTTAACATTACTATATTATTTATATCGTACTATTATAAATAACATTTCTAAATGTACTATTCAAACTTCCCACTACTTCTAGTAATTCTATACAAGTATATTACATATTATAATACCATATTAATTTATTAATTAATAATACAACTAACATAAAACTAGAAAATTAATCCTATGCAATATTTCCTATTCTAAAATACATTAAAAAAAACAAATCTCACCTATATTGTAATACTTAATACCAACTATATAGGTGATATAATATGATACTTCAACTAAATATATTTTAGAATACTATAAAATTATAGAAAATCTTGTAGATTCACAAGCTCATGCAATGTACTAAAGCACGAGAGAAGAATCTACTTCTCCTTTCAACCAACAGAAGCCAAAAGATCAATGAAAACAATATGAACAAGAAAAATATAATCAATGGCACATAACACAAGATGTATCTAGGGAAAGCCACTGCTCAAAAAGCCGCTACCTATATTGCATATATCAAAAATATGAGTGAAGATACAAATCTTGTTCTCACTAGAACAATTTCACACAAGTATGCTCAACTCTCTCAGCTCATAAGCTAGCTCTTGGCCAACACTTATCCAATTCTGCAACTCTCCAACCCCTAATCTCTTGCATAATTCCTAGGATGAATAACATGTATTTAAAGGGAATTCATGCTTCCAAAACTACGCAATCCAAACATAGGATCAATATCTAATGCATTCATGATATTTACACTCTAGTAAATAATACCACTGATACTACATTGTCCCTGCACTATAGTCTCAATTGGATCTTTCTCTGAACAAACATGCATGCATTTCTCACGAGGGAATCTTTAGTTAACTAGAGTAGCACTAGTGGATGTATTAGTGCACCAACTGACTGTTAGTCCTATATTAGTTCCAAAAAAAAATTAGAACTAATTTAACTGAACTTAACTCTGTAAACTGAGTGATCTAATTTCCAACTCAATTTAAACTCACACTAAACCCCTAAAACTTAGGGAGAACATATACATGACTACTATTGGCTTATTGGGGCCTAACCCAGGTTTGGAGTTAATTATCCAAACAAATCCCTGTACTACTGGCCCTTTTGGCAATAGTCTGCAGAGCGCGGACTGAGGTCTCACCTGAAGTAGTATGGGGGGGTGATGGAACCAGGTTTCCGCACCCTAGAGATGCCTGAGAGGTTGATTTGGTCCAACTGTTAGTCCCTTCGCATAGGTTACTTCACACACTTCCCTGCCCTGATAAACTTGCCTTTGCGCAACCCTAACCAGGGGCTGTGGGGCTTCCGCCCTGCGCTATTTCCCTAAGACACACCTGAGATCTTAATTACCTTCCTACACCAGTTAGTTATCTTTGTGAAAATGGATGCCTTACATTATATTTAATTATATCGCACATTCATATGAGTTCGCGTAACAAATAAACAGTACACTTGCAATTTATACCCAATAATACATTAACACAAAAAGATACACAGAAATATGATAAACTTATCTTTATTGATGTTTCCAATGGTTACAGACTCGACCGTCCCTGCATACTCAACTACAGGGGTACGCGCACTCAGCTACGGACTACTAGGCCTCTGCCCACTCAACTGTAGAGCCTTCTCCTACTCTACGACCCAAAGACACACTTTACTATTCGACTCAATCTCTTAGACTCATCATGCTTCTATGTTATTTGCTCTCTTCTACACTTAGAGCCTCACTCTATTTATACAATCCCATGGTCTGCGGACTGTGGTTGGATCTTTGAAGCCGACATTGTATTACAAAAAAACAAGGGTGGACAACCTTGTGACTCTATTATGACTTCGTGCTTCCTACCTGTTGGCCAGATAAATTGATCTTAAGGACAAGACCGATCTCTCTAGTATCAGAAGATAGTCTAGATACAAGCAGACAAACAAATCTATCTTTCTCTAAACATATGTGATTCATAAATAAAAACTATATAGGTGTTAAGACCCTACCTTAAGTCCAATGCTAGTTTGTAGCAGCCATCCTTCAACTGTCTGAAAGAGTTTCCTTTTGAGAACCTACAATCACAAACAAGCAAACATCAAATAGCACCTGCAAAGCTAATATCATAAATCATGTCCATTATGGTGATCAAGGAATCCATAAAATAAACCATAAAACAACAACTTATTGAGAAAAACAAACTTATTTGTTTTAACTTTGAAATAGAAGAACCTTACAACCTTTTCAACCTTGATATCAAACAATCTCTTCCTGGGGTCCAAAACAGGAATTTCCTTTACTTTCACAAGCCTTGCTCTCCTCCAAATGAGATCTTAGAGGTATGTAATCTCTCCTCATAAAAGCTCAACTAAGAATACTAAGTTCCAGCAGCATTTCACCTCAAAAATATTCAGCTTTCAACCTCTCTAGTAACTAGCCCAATGCTTCATTTTATAGTGCAAAGGAAGGAGGTTATAGGTCCACCTATGAAGGGATAGAGTTCTTCAAAGGGATAATCTCCTCACATCAAGTGGTTAGCTCCTTAAGGGAGCGAACTTGCCACCTCAAGATTCCTTCCAAAAGCTTCTAGAAATGACTCAAAGTGAGTTTTTGAGAATATACTTGCGCCTTTTTAACTTTTACTGGGGTCCACACCAATAACACAGAGACAGAGCGGTCGGGTGCGCAGTAGACATGACCATTAGGTGCGGGGCCGCAAGTAATGCAAAGAGAAAGTGTGAAACCAGAGTTTTATAGACTTTTGAGGGCTTTCTCTTATTTTCAAGGCTTGATATGAGGAACTAAGGCTTAAGACTTGCAAAGGAGGAAAGTATGAGTGGTAATGGACTCACACAGATTGCAGAATGTCAAGGTGACAATTTTTTGTGCAACAGATTGCCCCCTAAAGTGCGAAGTCTGTAATACATGAAGATAGAGTTTGACATCTATTAAGAGTGAAGTACTTTATCATTTCAAGGATCATCCTATGGACACCCCAGTCAAAACCTATAAAAACATTTAATGCAAAATATATATGTAAACATATCATCGTTGAGGTAGGCATTCCCATACTCAGATCAAAACTAACTAGAAAACTGAATAAACTGTTCTAATACAGGAATGATTTTGTAATACATCAAGAGTATAGACATATGTAGACACAGTATGGGCGTAGCCATCTGTTTATGAATAGTCCACTGTATAATGAATAACAAAATTCCTCACAGCTTGGATGGTAGAAACTAGATCCAGGGTCTTGATTTCTGCTTCCCGAACTAGTACGATTCTATCCATGTGAATGAATGTGTCGAAGTCGAACATGGTAGAAACCACTTGATTACCAATCAATGATGTGAACTGTTAACAACTGTGAGAGAAACCACCAATAATGTCAATGGCTCTCAAAGTACTCAGTACAATCCATGAAATGTGAATAAATGATCTGATGTCGAACATGTCATTAAATCCTTTGATCGAAGGTCAATGATGCAACCTATCGTCGAAGGCGAGAAACCTGCCATTAGAGCATGCAGATTCCAAGGTATTGACAACTTCTAGATCATCTTTCTAGATAATGAGCTAAAGTCGATAGAAAGCGATCTGTCGTAGGCAAGCCCACAACATGAAATCATAGATCAAGTTTTGAAGAAACATATTTGGCAAGCACTGACTCAAGGATGGTAAAAATGGATGATAGATATTTTGCAGATGAATGGTTATTTGAATTGGCCTCTTAAACACATAACGACATTGCAGATGGTTTGGTGACAATTGACCCAAAGCTAATACCTAGAAACTGGCTGAAGATTTTCAATATGGTTTGATTAACTGTTAGGCAAAGGATTTTCCAACCAAGGTGAACAAAAAGTGTCATGTTAAAGAGTGGTTAACTGCTTTTCTAAAACACAAAGTGTAACAAACAGGTTCATTTTTCTCTCTTTTCCCCCACCATTTCTGGCAAGTACCTCTTTATTTTTTACAAGCTTGAGGAGGATAACATTTGCTTGTTTATTAGCTCATCCTTCGGATGAGTCCAACTTAGTTTAAAATTTGAACCCTAAGAGGTTGTTCGATTTCCGCCTGATTATTTTCATTGGTTGAGGAACCAACTTTCTGTGATTCAAGATTTTTTATATGCCGGGATGGATTATCGTGGTGACCTAGACATGATTCTTCCACCAGGAGAGCAGTGGGATGATTCAGGTAAAATCATTTTCAACACTTTCTAAGTTTTAACCAAATTTTTTGTTTTTTTTAAATCATCCAAAACTGACAATAAAAAGTTTTAAATGCAGATGTGGGTCCACGACAACTTTCCGCTCTCCAGCCTTATGAGAGGAGACACCCAGCTGCAGTAGTACCAGCCCCACAGGACCAATCTACAAAGATCCTGACTGATTTGGAAAATCATCTAGAGCGATTGACAGCAGATATTCCAGAGACTGGCATAGATGATATTCCACTTAGGTTACAGCAATATGTGATTGGGGTCACAGGACCTTTTAGGAAGTTCCTTTGTAGGGTGGCCCGAGCAGTGGTTTCTTATCGTGATCATCACCAGGGATAGGATGATCACTTTTGTAGACTCACATGACATTTTTGTCTTTTGTACTATCATTTTTGCCGATCATAAGGTGTTTTTCAACCTATGATCGAAGACGATGTATATTTTGACGCACTTCTATGCTATGGTAAATCACTATTACTGGCTATCTTGTGTAACATGTTATTGAATGTTTTTAAATTTATTGTTTTGATTATTGCAAATGTCTATTTATCATACGAGAAGCAACTACATCTGCTAATGTATTTAAATGTCTTGGAATATGCTGATATTCAATGTAATCAAATTCACGTTCCAAGAGACGAACTCTCAAAAATAATCTTAATAACACTGGATTTCTAATGGCATAAACCCTATTAAGCTGTAATACAATGAGTTTAGAATCTAACCTAATAATCAAACTCTGAATCCCAAATGAGATGGATTTAGATAATAACTCAATCACTGCACTCTACTCTGCAATGTTATTCGTTGTTTGACCAAGGCTTACCCCATGCATAGATGCTAACTCATCAGAGGTTGAATAGATAACCCAAGCTGCGGAAGAAATGTTCCATGTACTACGACAAGCACCATCAGCAAAACCAATGTATGTTTGAAGAGACGTTGACATTTGCAATATCAAGAGTAAAATCAAGATAATAAAAAATAATGATAAAAGAACTCTCTAAACTAGGTGCACTTTTCTAATCTAAAACACACCAGCTATAAAGAAACTAATCTAACAAAAATCTCCACACCGAAATTTAAGCATAATATCTCTTCAGATAAAGCCCATTTCTGGGTTTACCCAAAGAGACACTATTAAAATCTACCAATTCATAGGCCTCTTTTGCCAGCTTTCGCTTAACAATATAAGGACCATGCCACATAGGTACAAATTTTCCAACCCCTAGCTTATTGTTTGCTTGATCATATAGTAAAACTAGGTCTCCTTCCGAAAAATTATGAGGTGTAACATTTCGGTCATACTGAGGTTTTATTCGTTTCACATGAGTCTCGATTGCTAATGCAGCATTACGTCAATTCTCATCTAGTTGAGCTAAGTACAAAAAACGTTTATCCTCTTCAGAAGTGGCTGGGAGTAATTCTATGGCTAATTGCAATGACATAATTTTGCATTCAATAGGTAACAATGCTTCCAAACTATAAACCAGTTGAAAAGGAGTGAAACTAGTTGATGTTTTCACTGAGGTTCGATATGCCCAAAGTGTTGAAAATAACTTTTTATGCCAATTCGACCTATGCATACCAATGATTCGTTGGATCATAGTGACTAAAACTTTATTGATAGCTTCAACCAGACCATTAGCCTGTGGGTAATATGGAGTAAAAATATCGTGATGCAGGCCAAGTTGATCTGTCAGTTCAGTCATCATGATGTTCCAAAAATGACTTCCATGATCAGTAATAATAGCTTGAGGAACACCTAATCTAGAAATTATATGATTGAATACGAAAGTTGCAATAGTTTTTCCATCTATCGAAAATGTAAGCATCGCCTCGACCCACTTAGTAAAATAATCTACCACTAGGATGATATACGCATGCCCCCCGACCAAGTGAGCGTTACATGTAATAAAGTCAATACCCCACTTTGTGAAAGGACCAACAACAATTATAGGGTGGAGAGGAGCGGGTGGAACATGCATCTTACGATAAAAAATTTGACAATTGTGGAATTTTCAGACTGCATAGATACAATCTTTGAATAAGGATGGCTAGAAATAACCAACGCGCAAAATCTTTTAGGCTGTGGCATATCCAAACATATGACCGCCACATGCTCCGAAGTGATAGTCATTGAGAACCTTTTCAGCTTCTTCATGAATTAGACAACGTTGGAAAACAGAATCTGCCCCACGATGATAAAGTGTATCACCAATAATATTGTATTGTTGGGATTGGAAATGTATTTTCTGTCGCCTGAGATTTCAGGCCAAAAAGAATGGGTTTGGAGATAAACAATAGTATCTCCATACCATGGATCAAGGGCACTGATATGAAACAAGGATTTGTCCGCAATGGGCTATTTTACCACAGTTTCAGTATCAGTACGCGGGAAATCACACATCAGTTCCGCAAAAACCAAAGACTTCTTTGCCTTGGATTTTTCAAATTCCAAGTCAAATTACTGCATGATAACTATCCATTTGGAATATTTGCCTGCTAGCAATTGTTTGGTCAAGATATACATCATAGGGTTACAGTCAGAAATTACCATGGTTTTGCGTAATAAGATGTAGTGACGAAATCTTTGGACAGCTTGAATAGCTGCCAAGGCCAATTTCTCCACATGCGAATATTTAAGCTCAGTCGATTTTGACTAAGATAGTAAATCACATGTTCATTGTTGAATTCATCTTCCTAAACTAAAACCATCCCAATGGTGGAATGAGAAGTGGTGAGGTACAAAAAGTAATCCTAGTTGTAATTGGGAGGATGTAGTAACAGTGCATGGGTCAATGCGTGTTTAAGTGCATCAAAAGATTTGTCAGCTATCTCATTCCAAAAGAATGGAGTATTCTGTTTCAACAACCTGGTAAAACCTTTCATTATCTCGGTGTAGTTAGGAATGAAATGACGTAAAAAGTTTGCTTTCCTTTGCAAACTTTGGAGTTGGCGAAGAGTCAAAGGAGGAGGTAATTTGATGATAGCTTCAACCTTCGAGGGATCTACACGAATGCTAGCTTTTGAAACAACAAATCCCAGAAAACAAACGGTTTCTACACAGAATACACATTTGTGTGGATTCAGCCTAATTTGATAATGCCTACATCTCATAAAGATAGCTCGTAAATGAGTGAGATGATCGGCTCTACGTAACTAATGGGCAGGTAAATCATCGAGGTAAGGATACACAATGTGCTTGATGTTATGAAATGCGTAAGACATAGCCCTTTGAAAATTTGCTCCAGCGTTCTTCAATCCAAAAGGTAATTTGCAATAAGAAAATGTCCCCCATGGACAAATGAAAGTTGTTTTAGGTTGATTAGTAGGGAGTATGTTGATTTGATTGTAATCGGAAAAACCATCCATAAAGGAGAACATTTCACTGCTGGCATAATCATCAATAATTTGATCGATATAGGGGGTTGGATAATTGTCTTTAGGACAAGCTCAATTAATATCCCTATAATTGATACATATTCTTATTGTTCCTTGCTTTTTGTTAACAGGAACAATATTCGATACCCAATCTGTTAAAGGAATTGGATAAATGAAACCTGCATGAAGTAACTTCTCAACTTCAGCTTTAATAGCAGTGGATTTTCTTGGATGTATTTAACGCAAATGTTGCCAGACAAGTTTAGATCTAGGTAAGTTTTAATTTCATGGACAACAATTGATGGATCGATTCCTAGCATTTCTTCATATGACCAGGCAAACACGTCACGGAATTCTTGAAATAGGGCTTTATAAGTTTGGATTTCATCTCCCGTACAGGAAGCACCTATATGAATGTTTTCAATAATTCTGGGTTTAACTGAAATGTCAATAGGAACTGTTCGAGAGATATTTCCCAAATTTAACTCAGAATCAGGATGTTGCAATGGATTTTGTGGTTCTTTGACATAGTCAATAGTAAAAATAGATGAAAAATCATTTTCAAAATAATCAAGCTCAGGTAGAAATGAAGATCGATGATGAAGATCTTCCCATGGTAAATCATCAATAGACAAAAGTTCACGAATCTGCTCATTAGTATGAACAGGTTCCGAAAATATTGTTGAAGCTAAGGTTGATATCGAAAGTGATTCCCCATGGATCACATTCATTGGATCAGTTTCAGTTGAACAAGAGTCAGAAAACGACTGTACAGACTGATATGCAATTTCAAAGGGACTCAAAGGCATTGCACCATCAAATGAATCCATCTCAGAATCGGAAGGTATGATCCAAGGATCATCAAAAGCAATAGTGTTCGATGAAATCATATGAATAGTTGCAATAGAAGGCAACACGTTAGGAGGAGGGAAGGAAAAAGTTCCTAGTAAACCAGAATCTTTAATCAAACCTACCCCAACATCCTTGTAAGGAATAGTTGTTTTACCGACATGCTGAATACTATCTGAAGAGGCTGGGTCGGATGAGAAATAAGTCAGCTGGTCTGTCGTAATGATCTTTTCGTTATGAGGAAATTTGATAACCTGAAATACCGATGAAACAATAGCAGTCATAACGTAAGACCAACTGCGACCCAAAAGAATGTTGTAATCTAGAGGGGCATCAACCACTTCCACATCTAGATTTATAGTTTTGCCTTCGACCCCTACAGGTAAATCCTACAAAATGCCAAAAGGATGGAACCTTCAGCCATCAAAATCCTTTAGAATCGTCGGAGACTGATTGAGTGTAGGAGAACCAAGCGATCTCCAACACTGAATTGACATAATACACGTAGAACCTCCCTGATCAATCACAGTCCGAAAGCAAGGTTTGTCTTTTACTAACACTGGAATCTGGAAAGCCATTTGATGAGGTAGGCGAGGTGTACTATTCTCCAAATCAAAGATTATTAGGTTCGAATCCTAAATATCAACAGCTCCTATAGCAGACAATAGTAATTTATGTTGTGCTGGGCATGATTGCAAAACCTCCAAAGCCAACATTGCTGAAGGGGAAATAGATAAGTCTTCAACAATGTTATAATTCTGAGCAGCTCTCGCATGTGGATTGAAAGCTGATTTCTGAAGTATACCTTTAGCAGGTGGATTGATTACTAAGTCAGGGTTAGGTTTCTCGATCTGTAGCGGATCAGAACCAGGAGGAGTTGTAGTTGATGGATTTGAATTAGAAGATTCTGCTTCTTTACCACCAAGAGGATTTTTGCTACCATAATCTTGTGCTCGCATCGCAATCCTGACATGAGACATCATCATAATGGGTTCTTCTGAGGCATTTGTGGAAGAACCGGTCATCTTACTATCTTGATTAGGAAAATGATCCTTCAAGACAGCAGGCAATTGACAACCTTTTGACGATTTTCGAAACCTCTACTCAATGTGGGTAGTCCTTGGTAAAATGATCCTCATCACAAATGAGACAAGGATAGCAAGGTTTACATTTCTCATCAGTAGATTCCTTTTTTATCTGTTTTCTCTTCTGAGTTTTTTTTGTTTTTCTTCTTCCCCTTATTTTTACCATCGGATTTCAATTTGGTCGTAGATGATTCTACAACATGGATATCGGTGGGATTTTTAGCGGAAGAGTCTCTTGTTGGGAAATATGGTAAAGTTATAATAGGAGAAGAATTCTTTGAAGATTTCTTCTTGATTTTAGTACTAACTGAACCAATCATACCATCAGCGGCATGAGACCTTGAAGGAGCTACAGTTATTTGATTGTGTTTCGGAAGGTCGGGGATTTTTTCATGTAAAATACCTGACTGCATATAGACGAGGTCAAGGTACTGAGCCTGTGATTTTCTCTTCAGTAACAACTCCTGCCTTAGCTACATCTTCAGTGATTTTAGGTAATAATTATTTGACAAACCATTCCGCTAAAATTTGATATAGAATAAAAAATTTCACTAAATGCCTTCTACGTTGCCATTCATGAATATGATCAGAAATATATGTGGACATGGATTGTTTTAATGAAGTTAACAATTCCATGCCATTGTCGTATCTAATAGGCAACTAAAAATGAGTTAAGAAAGAAGTGGCTAACTGACTAAAATTACAAAAAGAGCCTCGCAGTAACTCAATGTACCATTTGGCAGTAAGACCAATAAGAGTTCGTTGAAAAAGACGTAAGTGAATTGAATCATCAATAATGGAATTAGATGCACACCAAAGGTGATAAGTCATCACATGATTTGAAAGATCCTCTCCTGACTTACCCTCGAACTTCAGGATATCACTGGGCAACTTATTAGGCATTGGCAACCAATACAAAAGATAGTAAATCGGATCATTCGTAAGGCGCAACAAATCATGTAAATTCAAAGTTGCAATAAATGGTAACTGATGGTTAGGGTCACGAAAACCTTGGGTAACAAGACCAGCCTTAGGAGGAAGATATCCAGGATAACCTGGAATTGGATTTGCATTAGGAATATTATAACCTCTTGGGAAACCAGGATTAATCGGACCAAACTGGGGTTGTTGAGGCTGTTGATAAGTATAGTTAGGGTATGGTTGATACTGATAAACTAGATTTTGTACAGTAGGACCGGATTGATACTATCCCTGGTACAGTTGATACGTGAATTGTAGTTGACTTGTGACAACTGTACTTGGACCAACATGTCCTGTAGGCATCTAGACCGAAGTCTGAACTGTAGATCCTGACTGTGGTAAAGAGGCTTGAGGAGTTTACATTGATGCAAGAATAGTAGAAACCGGAGCTACCGATACTCCAGAAATAGGTGTGATAGGTTGAACAGAAACTGCAATAGTTGCAGTTGTAGTTTGAGGTAGAGTTCGAGGTGAACTAGACCCAAGCTACTGAACTAAACCAAGTGCAAAGGTTTGAACGGTAGGCTTGACAAGTTGCTGGGTTAGACTAGAAACCAAAGGTGTCCAGGTTGACTTGATAACTGTACATTAGGTTGCCTAGCCTGTTGAGTTTGAGATGGATCCCACACCATATTCATTCCGGGGTATCGACCCATAAAAGGTTGTGCATATGGACGACCATAACTGGGTTAAACATAGGGCCGATAATTAAGCGGTACATTTCCAGCTCCTTGTACAAATGGTTGACCAGAAGGTGGTTGGAAACCTTGAGTTGGGTACTGACCTTGAGGTTGATAACCTTGAGGCACGTACTGAAATTGGGGTTGACCTTGAGGTTATTGAAACTGGGGTTGACCTTCAGGTATGTGTTGAGTCTGGGGTTGAACTTGAGGTATGTACTGTCCCGAAGGTATGTACTCTCCTTGAGGTTCCCCCCAGGCAATAACTAACTACCTTGAGGTTCCCCCCAGGCAATAACTAACTACCTTGAGGTTTCCCCCAGGCGGTAATTGACTACCTTGAGGTTTCCCCCCAGGCAGTAACTGACTACCTTGAGGTTTCCCTCCAGGCGATAACTGACTACCTTGGGGTTGCCCCCCAGGCACTAACTGACTACCTTGAGGTTGTGGAATTGGAATACTACCAAACATCATAAGAATTTCTTCTGCACTCAACGCTTGAGTTCCATTATTACCAGTTGAAAACTCATGTTCGATTGGTTGAGGAGATGCTCATGAAAAAGTAACAAAGAGTGACAGGTACCCCAAAGGAATAGAAGGACCGCCATATAAAAACGTTTCTAGTGTTTGGGAAAACATAGATGACTGTCTCGACATATTCAATGGAGGATAATAATATCTGGGTGTAAATGAAAATGAATTCGAGGTGGTGAAAAACTAAGACCTGGGTTTTCTAAAAAAATTGTCAATGATATGTACCAAGCATCACTCCTAAAATGACAGTAGAAAATTGATTCACGCTCCCTAAGATCTAAAGTTGGTTGATTTTCGGGAAGAATTATATCTTCGTTCGGACTAACAAGTTCTTCAATAGAAATGAGGCCAGAAGGAAGATTTTGGGTAATGATATTCCCTACCCTAGTGAACCAAGACCACTAGAAGTTGGAGAAGCAAATCCTAAAGATGGAGTAGTAGCAGGTTCAGTTTCAGGCTTAGAAATTTCAGGTTCTTTAGCTAATTCACTGGTAGGATAAATACTACCAGTAACTTCGGAAAATGAAATTGGCTCAAAAATATACTCTGTTGTTTGTACTTGATAATCAGGATGAACAATTAAAGATGAATCTCCTACTTCTGGTGACCCAACTCTACAGTCACTAGGTGATACAAGAGCTCATATCCCTTCACGCTGGCTTGGTGTATACTCAGGAGGTTGACCCCGAAGTCTATGAGATTGTCTCAGTAATTCAGCCACGATTAAATATTTAATTACTCACATGAAAACAAAGAAAATTTCAATAAAACCACCTAAAGTCTCTAAAGAAATAAACAACTGAATCACACGCCTAAAAAAGTCTAAGATTTCAAACCACACACAAACAGTAACTTCCCATACTAAAAACACTAGTTGGTGATGAAATCCAACGTCATAGAATTTTAATACAGAAAGGGTGGTTGAAACAATTACCCCGACAACCTGCTTAATGAAACAGAATGGCACAAGTTTCTTCACAAAACCATCTCGAGTGAAGAGAACCCCCCAGAGGGTCCAAGTGAGTCTAGTCGACATTTGCTCCAGGTACAGTGAGACCCGTCCTTCACCGTCACCGTAGGAATTAATATTAAGTTTATGGATATTAAGGTTACCGACAGCAACAAATACAACTGGGGGAATAGTCTACGATCCGATGTACACGCAAGGGAAGAGAAACAAACCTCAATCCCCTTGAAGGTTCCTCAACATGATCAATCTGAGGTTTACCAACAATTGACCCCAAGCTCCTCGACAATGGTTAATTCGAGGTTTACCGTTTATAATACACGCAAATATTCTATCTTTCCCAACGAAATAGACTTGATTGTCTCAAAGGTTCAGACATGATCTCGTGATTGACTCCTTTAAGAGAAGCTTCCCATAATGTATCAATTACAATTGGATTTATTTCCTACCACAATATATAGCTACTTGTTTGTTTTAACTATCTTGGAGAGTTAATTACTCCCTACTCCAAGATACTAGCCTAAGCTATATTGGTGATAAGAGCCCTAGAAATAAAAAGATTACTAGATCAATTTTAATTAAGTGTTGCTTTTATGGGTTGTTCTTTAATTCAATAGGTATGGAAATTAAACTTTGATGGTGTGAAGACTCGAATCCAACCACACTAAAAAATGCACCTAAAATGATAAGCAATTCGTTTTTCTTTCAATGAAATTCTAGCTAAAAGAAAGAGTTCGAGAATTCAATTCTTTAAGAAACAATTCTTTCTTTCAACATGGAAATGGAAAGAAAATATTTTTGTTTTTTAATAAGAACTCAAAACGAGACAAATAATTAATTCTCACAATAAATCCCTTTCACTTTTCAAAACTCGAAACTACAAAAAAAACAATTTGCTTCAAAAGAGATCTACAAGTTCTAGAAAAACACTCAAAACTACAAAAGCTAATTTTGAGATCTAAAAACTTTAAAAATCTAATTGAATAAAAGCTTCAATTATTTTTGAGGACGTTTTACTTAGTTGTTCAGTAAACTAAGGATTCATTTGCGTAGAATAACAAACCAATAAAAAAACATCCAAATACGTTTTCTTTGGTAAAATGAAATTCAGAACTTATAACAAAGTTTGTTCAAAGATTTGCAACGAGAAAACTAAATCTGTTTCTCACAAAGGATAGATTTCACAACCAAGTCAGACTCATCAAAAGACAAAAAGACACCAGGGTGATCTAAGGTTTCTCAAGCTTCTGATCTTTGAGACACTACAGAGACAAAGTGAAAACTACTCCAAGCAAGCAAAACTTCTAGAAAATCATTCAAAACAAAAATACTATCGGAATTCACTCACAAGAGATTTTTGACAAGAAAAATATGGATCTGGGTAGCACTAAGAATCCTAAATCAAACCTAAACTTAATTGGAAGAAGATATCTTAAGTTTTTCAAAAAATTTCACAGGGTCTGCGGGCTCTAGAAGCAATAGGTGCGGTCCCACACTGTTTACTCAAGGAAAATGCAGATATGTCCGCTCTGTTTGCGAAGACAAAGTGTGGTCCCCAGAAAACTTTGAAAAAAAAAACACTTCAAGATTTTGAAAGCTACCCAAGCCAGTATACATCAATCAAAAACCAGAAAAACAATTTTCTCGATTCAAAACAAAGGAAAACCAAAAATCAAATTCTTTCCCCATTGGAGTTGCCAATTTGTTGACTAGATAAATTGATCTTGCGGACAAGGCCGATCTCCCTAGTATGAGAAGATAGTCTAGCAACAAACGGATAAACAAACCTATCTTTCTCTAGACATATGTGATTTATAAGTAAATACTACAAAGGTGTTAAGATCCTACCTTAGATCCAATGCTTGTTCGTAGTAGTCATCCTTCAATCGTTCGAAATAGTTAACCTCCAATCGTTTGAAAGAGTTACCTTTAAAGACCTATAGTCACAAACAAGCAAACATTAAATAGCACCTACATAGCAAATATCATAAATCATGTCTATTATGGTGATCAAGGAATCCATAAAATAAACCTTGAATCAACAACTTATTGAGAAAAACAAATTTATTTGTATTAACTTTGAAGTAGAAAAACCTTACAACCTTTTCAGCTTTGATGTTGAACAAGTTCTTCCTGGGGTTTGAAATAGGAACTTCCTTTAATTTGACAAGCCTTGCACTCTTCCAAATGAGATCTTAGAGGTATGTAATATTTCCTCATAAAAACTCAAATAAAGAAGACTAAGTTCCAGCATCGTTTCACCTCAAAAATATTCAGCTTCTAACTCCTGTTAACCAACCCACTGCTTCTTTTTATAGTGCAGAGGATGAGGTTACAGTTCCACCTATGAAGGGATAGAACCCTCCTTCAAAGGGATAAGCTCCTCACATCAAGGGGTTAGCTCCTTAAGGTATGGGATACATGAACCTTAAAAGACCGAACTTGCCACCTCAAGATTCCTTCCAGAAGCTTCTAGAAATAACTAAAAGTGAGTTTTTTCAGAATATACTTGCACCTTTTTAACTTTTACAGGGGTCCGCACCTTTAACACAAAGACAGTGCGGTCAGGTGCATTGGAGACATGACCATTAGGTGTGGGACCGCAGGTAATACTAAGAGAAAGTGCAAAACCAGAGTTTTACAAACTTTTGAGAGCTTTTCTCTTATTTTCAAGACTTGATAAGAGGATCTGATGTTTTAGACTTGCAGAGGAGGAAAGTATGAGTGGTAATGAACTCACACAGATAGCAGAATGTCAAGGTGGCAATTTTTAGTGCAACAGGAGGTATCATTGCACAAGAAGGTAGTAGGGTGTGAAAGAGGAGGAATCTTGTGTCAGTTGAGAGTGGGAGGATGTCATAAGTGTTTCAACAATGTTGATACTAGAGCTGGGTCTATGGGTGATATTTATGCTTAGGCTGATGAGGATAATTCAGGCTGTTTTTTAGGCAAAACTCAGTAACAAGTTGTTAATTGAAGGAGGAGACAAGAAAAATAAGCAAATAAGGTTTAATCATAGAGCTGAAATAGCTCTAATTCTAGAAAATTTGGATGCTCTCCAGTTGGATGTCATGACTTTGAACATGAAATAGAATGACTAGTTGGAAACTAATGTGGAAAAAATGGAGGTAGTTCAAAGTATGAGAGCCAATTCAACTAGGCAAGAAGATTAGATAGATGTTCCATGGAGGAAGATCAAGGAGAAGAAAGATCATGTCAACAAATTTACTTGTAGCCTCAACGATTTCGACAGTGAAAACCCACTTGAAATTATCAAATGTCTAGACGTCATTGATCCTCCTCAGGAGCATATGCGGACACCTAAGTAAAGTTTAATGTGTTATAATTTTTGTCTAAAGCTAAGGTAGTTCTATAAAGTTTACACCTACAAAACGCTTTTGTGTTTTGTTCAATTTTATCATGCCTCAGAGTATTTTGTAGTTTTCATAAATAAGAGGGACAAGATAGAAAATCTAAAAAATATTAATGTATCTCCTTGTATACTTGTTGTGAGGTAAGCACAAAATTTAACATAACATAATATACTCATTATAATTAAAAAAAAAAAAAAAACGTAAACTATTAAAATGAATAGATTAAAGTGAAATAATGCATAATCTAAAAAAAAGCTTCACCAAAATAGTTTAGTTTGTTTACTTATTTACTCACTCCTACCATTAGTATAATATTTATGAGTTCTTTTATAATAACGTAAGAACTTTTTTTTAAGAAAAAAAAATACTAATATTTATGGGTCATTACTTGCATTAAAAGTTACACCAATTTGTAGGTTGGATTTAAAGTATAAGTTCTTTAGGTGATGCAACTTGTATGTTGGATTTAAGTTGTAATTTCTTCTGGTGATGAAATATTAGTGTTGCTTTTTGTGGGTACTTTTTAAACTATGGTGATGATGTGTGTGATATATTGTATGTTTTTTTTGTGGATCCTCTTTAATTTGTGGCCATAATTTATAATTTATGTGATATATGGTAGGGTTTTAGCAGGTTCTTTTTAAATTGTGGCCATAAGTTATATGCTATATTGTAAGATATTATTGTAACGACTTGAAGCCATTACAAGGATATTCTTGTTATGAGCTTAACATGTCACATACAAATTGAAGTCAAGTGAGGAGGATAAAAACATTTCTCCCAACTACTTGAGCTACATTCAATTGACTAATAATAAAAATATATTTACATTAATGATTAATTACTTAAATCTCTCTTATTCATAAGAATAGTTAAATTTTAATTATTAATAAACAAAATTTAGATAGAAAAGTAGTAATACAAAGCTATCAAATAGATACTAAAGATTGAATTAATAGTTAATTCTAGTAAAATTTGAATGGTGAGTTAATTTTTAGACTAACATTATTGCAAAAAGTAGATTCATATCATGTTTTTAAGTTTAGGCTTCTATTGTTCATTATATTTTGATGTAGTTCTTTCAAATTCATTATATTTAGAAATTTAGGTTGATGTTTCGAACCAACCAATATGGTTCATCAACAAGACACTAATCAGAAATTTGATCCAATTCTAGTGAATAAATAAAGTAAAGATGCAAAAGAAAGAAGCAAACTCAAATAAAAAATTTCAAAAGTCAAATCAAACTAAGTCAAAAACAAATAGAATGCTAGAAAAGATAAAAACCAAAAAACATTAACTCCCAAAAATTATATATCTATATATATATAACCCGAATATATCATTTACTATTTATTAGATTATTATCTTATTAAATATAAATAATTTAATAATAGAATTAAATATATAAATACGTTGTAATTATATGATAATATTATTTAAAATCAACTAAATAACTCTGAAATAAGGTAAAGTAATGAAACAACATACCTAAAATATTATGATAATATTATTTAAATCAACAAGATAACTTTGAAATAAGGTAAAGTAATGGAACAAACTACCTAAAATATTATAAATCTATGTTCAAATATACAAGGAGCAACAGGAGAGAAAAGTTATAAAATGGGAAAAAATAATAATAAGTAAATATGAATCATAATATATAATACTAAATGTAAATATGCATTTATATATAAAATAATCTATTTTAATGATATAATAATAAATTATGTATTATATAATATGTATGTTATTTTAATGATGTACTAATTAAATGATATTAACATCATAAGTCCAACTTAATGTAGATTAATTTTCATTTATTTTATTTTTATGTCTAAATGTTCAACCTTTTTAATTTTCATTTATTTTATTTTTATGTTTAATTGTTCAACCTTTTTAATTGATTTGGTCTAATTCCTATGCTTTATCATAGATAAGACAATAATGATTAACTAGGGCATTGTATTTACGATGTGAGTTTTCATTTCACTTTTCTACATGAAAGTACTAAGGTAAGAGGCAACATTTCAGTGACAGGAGTTGGTGGGTTGACCTTGCATAACAAAGTATTTGAAGAAGATTCAAAAACCAATTCAGTTTTTTGTTTTTTTCCTTTATTATCTTTTAAATAGTGGGAAAACCTATCATAACTTAGTGGTGAAACCAACAATGGGACAACCATAGTTGGTTATTATCCATGAATGTGGGCTAACTCATCACTATTGTTCAAGGAAAACCATGCCACCTAGAATTACCCGTTAGTAGTCCATAAAGGAGAAAGCTTTCACTCCTACCAAATGCCTCTAGGTCTTGGGTTGTTAACCTATTTCCATACATCCAAGGAAGACGACCTCTTAGCCAAGAAGAAGTTGTTTCAGGGCACATTGAGAGACCAAGTTAGTGGGTTATCTTATTTTAAGGTGGAATATATTAATAATGTGAAGGATCAAACTAAGTTTAATTTGCAAAATTTTCAATTTTTTAAAGTCTAAGTGTTAATATGAATTTGTGTTATTATTATTTTATCTATTTGTGCTTTATTTTTTATATTTTATGTGGATCAAACTTTTTCTCATTCTCTTTCATCAGTTAAATGTAGATATATAAGGGGTGGTAGGTGCATATGGGGGCAATGTTTTATGGCTTTAGAGGACAAATGAAATTATGTTATTCATGGACTATTAACACAATTTTCAATAACTGAGCAGAAATATATGCTCTTCTAAAAGGAATCAACTTGGCTAAGAAATTTCATTTTAGCTCTCTCATTATTGTTTTTAACCATAGTGAATCAGTAACTCATTAGAGTAATATGGGCGAGGCCCAATATCAAACATAATCATTGCCACTATAACACCAAGAGTATATTAAACAACCCATAAGCTATATATACTAGGAATTTATCACTTAGCAAGAGCCAAGACTCCATGAGAGTGGGGGAGCCTACTCCTTGATCCTTATCTCAGTGGGTCAAATATGTCCCCTCATGGGATTTGAAACCAAGTGGAGGGGATAACATCCCATTGTGCCAACTACTCAGTCATCCCATGATAACATCGCATTATCTCACTCATTATAGTAGGGGATTCCAATAAACAATTAGACATGTCAACCTTGGAACTACAGTCATAGGCCTAAAACTTACAAAAGAATTAATGAAAGTATCTCCCCCATCCCTAAAACTCAAGCTATGCATTGTCTACTCAGAGAATTGAACATGCTAGTAGGTTCACTAATCAATCAAGTAGTCTCATATGCTTTAGGAAAAATGAAGGTCAATAGAACTATGCAAGAAATTTTTATTCCTAAACATGAAGACAATGAATATTGGTGGAGGTATTATAGCCAAGGTAAGAAACACATGTATGAATTTAAACAAGGAAAAGGCACGCGAAAGAGATCATGGGCTGTGTAGGCCTTTATGGACAGACTATGACCCCCCCCACACAGATAGAATGATGGTGGAGGTAGAAGGATGATGCACAAGAGAAACAAAAGGAGATTTTGGAGAAGGAAGTGAAGGTTTGCTTGCAAGGTCAAAGGTGCATTTACTCCATATTCATAATAATATTAGGATGTCAATCCCTCACACAAATGGAGAGATTATGGATGTTTATTTGGGCGTGAGAAGCAAGGGTCTGTGTCGTCATATGAGAGTAATATCCCAGCAATCATTAGTTTGATGCGCCATCCACTCTTCACATGTACCAAGGACAAATCTATTGGGTGGGAAGCAAGTATTTGGTAATAAACTCATCAAAATTCCATCCCTAATTTCTCATGGTGCTATGCCATCCTTTTGGAATTCACATTCTTAACCAAGACACAAGGCTTGTATGGAATTGTAAGTGAGTTTGTAATTACACCTTGGTTCAAGCTACAACAGAAGAGAGTTTCACTCAAGATACAACAATAGGAACCAAGAGAGGATGTTGATACAACTGAAGGAGAAAATCAGGTATCATGGAAGAAAAGGAGTAGTGGGAACTCACCACCCTCTACAAGTGAATAAACAAGATTTTAGCCTAGGTCGATTTGTTAATGGGAATCCCATCTCATAGAGAAACTAAATTCAAGAGATCAAAGTGGAACTAAATGGACTAAAACAACAATCATAAGTGTTCAAGCAACACAATAGGAAGAATTTCGAGTTACTATGGCTCGAAAATCTTCTAACAATTATGCACATATTGCTCCAACTAGCCCTTCTTTCTTATATGAATTGGGTAGTCATTATGGAAAACATACTAATCTTTCATGATTAATGCAAATGTTTTATTTAATTTTTTCATTTTCTTTTTATGTCTATTCCAAGTAAATGCTATAAAGATTTGGGAATTCTATACAAGAATTATACTTTTAGACATCTGTGGAAGTATGTAACACGTCTCTAATCTAGGTGGTTAGTTAATTTTAGGTTTTCATTAAAAAAATTAGAAAAAACCTACTACCTAAGTATTAGATGTAATTTTTTCATGTCGTTGCACATAATTTGCTAATTTGTTTTCACTTGCTAATGTTAAAAAAAATAAAGATACATATTTGTTAGCAATGATGGTTAATTAATTAGGTTGTTATTAGTATCCTAGAAAATTTTATAGGTTTTAAATTTCTTCTAGGCCTTCTTCCTATTCTTGCATAAACTTGGGCATTATGTAACTATTCCTCATCTTGGAGTTTTTGCCTGGAATCTAAAGAAACAAATTTTGGTCAAATCATGTTTTTTTCGTTATTTAAAATTGGTTTTTGAATCTAGATTCAACACTGTGAAAAACCCTTGAGGCACTCATATTGTGCAGAGTTCAAAGATGAAACTTATTATTCCAGCAAATTTTGGCCAAATATTGGATAAATTTAGCCATATTATATGACTAGAAAAGCTTCAAAATGTAGAGCAGTTAGGCTATGGCATAAACTTTTATGGGGCATACTTATGATGATTGAGATTTAAATCAAGGGCATAATTATGACAAGTGTCCCCAATTCTCATAAACCCTAACATGATTAAAGAAAAAGTAGTCCCCTCATGGAACAATCAAGTGGTTGGTACAATGCGATGTTCTCCCCTCACACAGTTTCAAATCCCATGGGGAGACATCTTTAGCCCATTGTGACAAGGCTCAAGGATTAAGTGCTCCCACCTTTATTGAGCCTTGGATCTTGCTACTTCATAAACTCCTGGTATATTTGGACTTTGGGTTATTGAATATACTCTTGTTGTTATAGTGGCTAGGTTTGATTGTGAGTCTCACATAGATTACTCCAATGACTTATTGATCACCATGAGAATAAAAATAAAAAAACACATACATTGCACATTTTATCTAACTAAATCACAAATGCACTTCACTTCTCTTAATGTGATTAATGATTATATTTCCTAATTTAAAAATATCATTTATATAATTGTGTTGAGAGTCGCTCTCCAGCTCAGTATAGAAAAGATGTTGTAATGTCTTGCTTTGTCCTGCTAAATAGATGTTGTAATGTCTTGTCCTTTGTTGTTAGACATTTTGACTCGATTGAATTACGTAAAAATAGAAATAAAAATAAAAATAAGAAAAAAGTAAAATAAAATATAGGATCTTGGTTTGGACTCAAAATGTCGATTGAGAATTATCGTTATGGATAAAAATTTGAAAGCCAATTCTTCAAATCCATCACAGAAACTTACAAACAAAAATAATTAATAGTTAAAAATTATAAATAAAGCATTTCGAATAGGTTCAAATTACGTAAAAATAAAAATTAAATTAAATTAAATGAAAAATAAAAAATTAAATTAATAATTATAATGATAATTAATGATTAATGATTAAACTAACCTAGATGCATCTTAATTCCGGATCTACCAAGCACCAAGAGGGATCAATTCCCTTAAGGTGCAAATGTCTTTTTGAGTCAAAAGAGATTTGGTTGTTGAAATATGGTTATCATTGATGTCAACCCAAGTAGTAGCCAGAATAAGACCCACTTTCGATGTCAAAATGACAATGAATTTTAGGTTTTTTTTTGGGTCAAGTTCATTGTCTTTTGATTCTCCTCATCATGTTGATTCCTATGGTAGGTAGTATGCCTCATAACTCTTCACGGTTGAGGAGATATGATTGTTTGAAGATTAGAGCCCCATTTAGTGGTCATGGAACCCCAAAGAAGATGCTACATGCATTTTTTTTTGTAAGTTTGGTAGGACTCTCCGATTTTCATGTCCATTACACACCCCGCTACGGGGGAGGATAGCCCAAGATTTGAACCCAAGACTTCCGGTTCGGTGAGACTTCATTTCCATGGCCACTGCCACTTGAGCTACCCCATTTGGACAATGCTACATGCATTTTTATTATCAAAGGAAATTTAAATTAAATGGGTTTATTGTAGTCAAAGTCAAAAAGGGGATAAATTATCAAAAAATGAATTGAAGTCAGCCTCCTAAAATAAAATTATTTTTGGCTTTGAAAATATATTTTTCAAATTTCAAGTTTTTGGTTTCCATCCTTTTTTATCAAGTTGGCTTCATTAAGAGCCCCTCTTTTATCTCTATAAAATGAAGGGTTGATCTCTCCACAAAGGCAAGGAATCAACTGGTTATCTCTATGAAATATTTCTGCGGACAACAATAGCCATGCACATCTGAATTAGGTCAAGGTTCTTGGAGCTTAATGTTTTTATCTATTGGATTATCGATTTTGTGAGGTTTTAGGCCTATTTCGAGGACATTCTTCATCTCTCAAAGACAGATTTGTGCACTTCCTGAGGCACACATATTTGGCCTTCCTTGATCATATCTCAATTACATATTGGCCCTCCTTGGATCAAATCTGTGGCACATCAATAGAAGTACAGATATGAGATCTTCTTAAGGCCTTTGCACATAAGTCTGATCCCTTTTCTGAATTTTTATTTGATACTATGATATGGAATTTCTAAGCAATGAATCAAGGTGATTTTGATATATTCTCTAAGGATATTTAGGCTTCTTATTCTCTAATCTGTTCGATTTTTGTTGAGGTCACTTTTGTACATGATTGAGACCTAATCAAAGGTTTGGAGTAGAATGTCCTAAATCAAGATGAGACTCATTTTGACACATTCTTGCTAATCCCGAAGAATAATTTTGTGTTATGTTTCTTTGGCCTTCTATAAGAAGAATAGGATCCCTAATCAATGAATTTATGCACTAATAGAGGAGAAATTGTAGTGGAGTACTCTCATTGATTTCTTGAGAAAATCTAATGTGGAATTCTGGGCTAATTTTTGAGGCAACTCGGCATTTTGGTAAGGCTTATCTGACTGTTCTATGTAAAATTCTTGTGAACTAAATTTATGAAATCCTAATCTAAAGCCATAGTTGTTGGGTTATTATGCAAGATTCAGGTTCCTAATTAGTCATCTCTTGTATTTGTATTAAACATTGATTTTAAATGTTATGCTTTGATTATGAAGGGATGATCTGATTAAGATTATTAGATTTATGTGCTAAGATCCTCCTTAGATTATAAAAAAAATGCTTTCATTATGCTTAAGGATTCATGAGTTTTGCAAGTGTAAAATGATTTCCTATGTTAATTTTATGAGCAATTTTAACATAAATAAGAGACTGAACAATAACATAAAAATGTAGAAAACATCACCAAAACCCATCACAATAGGAACATGATGAAGGAATTCACCCCTCTTGGGCTACGTCTCCTTGGTCCAACTTCCAATGGCTTGGGCCTCTCTATTATTCTCAAAATTGTAAAAAGATGGGTTTACAATGTTGTAATGCTTCTAAAACCTACTCCAATGAATCTAGAATGTCCAAAAATGGCTACCTAGCCTCTTCCTACATCCAATTTGGTCGAAAATTGGAGAAGTTATGACCTCTGCTAGTTTTCCCACTATTTGCTCTACAATTCCCCAAAATTCCATAACCGTCCTACATTTTTGCCCCAAAAATACGCTAACAAAGAGAAAATTTACACAAAAGGTGGGAGATATCGTAGGACACTTATTTCTTCTCCAAGGCCTTAACTCCAAAAAATCAGTTCACGTGGTGGCATGGGACTGGGGTTGGGCTCTTAACTCCTGCCCCACTGAATCCGCTAACGATTACAACTCTAAGGTTTCCAAGACAGGTCAAATGGTGACATTAATTGTTACCCTGACGGTTTTGGTTTGGCAGACGTTAACTATGTGGTTGTCGGACGTGTTCACATGGGAGGGTCGCCAACAGTTACGCTAGTAGTCTCCCTCCAAATCTTCGTTGAATCGTATTCAAATATATGTGATCAGCTATACATGTTAAGGAATACGGTGTGGCGTAATGGTAAGGCGTTCTGTTGTGTGTTGGGAGGTTCAGGTTTCAATTCCTATGGCCTCCGCTCAGTCTTGAACCAACTTTTAGTGGCCTCTTGGGCTACCACGTGGCGCCTTCGGTTGGGCCACGTGATAGATTGTGGTTGGTCATCAACCCACCAGTAAAACATTGCCATTGTACACTAGTCATGGAGTGACACTTGTCACCTTCTAATTCACCGAAGAAAATCCACTGTCCAGTCAACCTATCATGTAACCTCAACCTGCACAGTCATTGCCACGTCAGCAGTACAGACTATTGACTGGGCTGTCCCTTTGTTTTGAAAATTTGTGTTTTTGTCAAAGTGAACAAAACTCATTTCTGAGGCCATACATAGTCCATTTCACATGAAACGAGTTGCACCAGATTATGAATGACGAGATCTATGCGGTCGTTCAGGTTCCACACTGATTCAACAACTTTCATTTTTGAGCATATTTTTTAGCACTTGATCACTCCTTCCCACTGGAAGCTTTTGGACCCTAAAAGATCATCTTTATTTGTTCAGCAAGTGAGGGTACAATTCCCTCACCTTTCCAATCTCTATCCATTTGGATTTTGAAGTATTTGTTCTCTTCAGTCCCACTCAAAGATAATCGACACTTCCCCTTTTCGGTGTCCCTGTTCTTCTGTCAAGTATAGTGTCTTGTTGAAGCTCATCAAGGAATTCTGGAGAAAAGTCTTCAGTAGGTGGAATTTGAAAATTCTCTCCTTGATCTTCAATCAAAGGAGGCTCATACAACATAAATTTTCAACATTAACAACAACATAAATTTTCATACATGAAGGCAAATCCAACCTGAAGGCATTGTTACCAATCTTTTCCAAAATTCTGAATGGACCATATCTAACTAGTTTTAGCCTTTTACCTTCTCCTTGGAGCCTCTCTTTCCTAATGTGAAGCCAAAATTCATCACCGACTTGGAACTTGTGGTCTACATGATGCTTGTCGTGCCTTGCTTTGTACTTTCCTTGGCTATTTTCAAGTTGTTCTTGAACTTTTTGGTGTACCAATTAACTTTATTCAATGAACTTTCTTGCTTTTTATATGTCACTATGACCATCAATAGCAACATATTTGCCAAAAATGAAATCCAAAGGATATTTAGGCAAGTATCCCAAACATGCCTCAAATGGAAATGTTTGAGTTAAAGAATGCTTGTCCCAGTTGTAAGCATGTTGAATATAGTGAAAATGTTCATCCCACAAATTAGGATTCTTGCTCCAATACCTACGAAGAAGATGTATCATTTTTCTATTCACCAACTCTGTTTGATCATCTGTTTGTGGATGAAAAGTTGTACTCTTTTTCAATTTGGTTTCCATGAATCCCCACAAGTTTGACAAAAAATTCCTAACAAAGCGAGAATCTTGATCACTAACAATGGATGTGGGAAATCCAAAATGCACCCATACATTTACAAAGAATAACTGAGTGGCCTGTTCATTTGTAACTTGCTTTTTACATGGCATAAAAATACACATTTTTCTGAACCTATCCACAACTACATACAAATAATCATGGCCTCTTTTTGACAATGGAAGACCTCCTAAAAAATCCATAGAACACTCTCCCATGGTTGTGAAGGAAACAAAAGTGGTGTGTACAATCCTAACTTCCTATTTCTAGGCTTACTAATTACACATAATGAACATCCTTTAATAAAACGTGACACACTTTCAAGCATACAAGGCCAATAACAATACCTCTGTAGATGTGCCACCATCTTACTTACACCGAAATGACCAGCAATGGGAGAAGTATGTGCCTCTCTTATGATGTTAACTCTTTCTCCCTATGGAATAAAAATCTTGCCAAGATGGTACAACAAGTTATCATGCAAATAATAATCCAATTCCTCTACTTGGTTACCTTTACTCAAGCTTGCATACGCATTTTGAAATTCATTGTCTAATGCATATTGCTCAATATGAATTTCATGCAAAACATAATTATGCTTGAGTAAAGTAGTTGCACTAAATATAGGCCTAGAAAGCATACCAACAACTTTATTGTAAATACCTTTCTTATACCTGATTACCAAGTGGAATTGTGTAAGAAAACCCATCCATCAGAAGTGCCATGATTGCTACAACTTTGATTGAGATTGCAAGTATCGCAATGGTTGATGATCAGTGTGATTGATTGTTTATTTACCCATCAAGTAGTGTTTCCACTTTTTCACACTTTGCACCAATGCATACAATTCCTTGTCATATGTAGGATAGTTAATCACTACACCATTAAAAGTTTCTGAATGAAAACAAATAGGCTTACCAGGGCAATTCCTTGCTACTGACCTGCTGCACTATGATCTGTCATCTGTGTGATTTGCCATCAAGGACAACACTTGTCTCATAATGCCAACAATCTCCCCCTTTGGACTTGATGGCAGAGCTAACTTGTCATACTGAGAATTTTCATTTGATTCTTTTGAGTTGTTCGGCATCCCATGCATTCAGTCACATATGATATCTCTTCTGTAGATTCATCTAGTCATAAATAAGTGAGATGTTCTTCTATGAGTGGGTTGCCATCAAGTACAACACATGCATCATAATGCCAACATTGTTCATATGAAGTATGATCCATGTCATATTTATGAGACACTTTATGGAACTTTTCTAAAAAAATACGAGCTATTTAATATAATGCATTACAAGTTGTAGCAAGGGTACTCTAACATCAATTTTGAAATATATTCTTAGCTCTTAAGTTTACATAAATTTCCACTAAAGTGTACAGATTGTTTTTCATTTCATAAAGGTTTCATTGGATTACTCTTCATATAAGAAGATCTTGTTTTGTGGATTAAACCAAAGTATCTCTCAAGTTCTAACATATTGCCACAATAGTTAAAATATTTTTTATCAAGTTTAGACTTCCTGAGAAGAAGCTTCATCTCCTAGAGTTATGGAAGAAGAATAAATATATTAAGGAAAAAGAAGAGTAGAGAAGGTAAAGGCGAGCTCTAAAGTGGAGGCACATTTTGACATGAGTTGTTCAGATTAATTTTTGTTCAATTCCATTATCACAACATTTAGTAGCAGTATTGAAGCTTTCAAGAAATTTGATATTCATTATATATCTTAGCAGAAATGGTTTTCGTTGAATATTTGTAAGTGGTTCATTATCCCTAGTACAAGGTCCCACATTTATATTTCTTATTTTCTAGGTGGTAAGGTGGTGTTAGGGAAAGTTGGAGCTTGTAAGGTGTTGGCGCATCGTATCAGTTGTAGCTGATAAATCCAGGGCATCAGAGTGTCCTTCCACCTGGAGCTAGTAAAGAGAGGGTGCAAGAGCATCCTTTCAGGTTTAGGAGCTACCAAATAAACTTGAAGTTTTTTTATATAGTACTAGGGAATTGGGGCTTCTTTTTTAGTTAGAGTTGAAGAATTTTTGTACTCACAATATATTAGAAATGCATTTGATGTTTTTTCTCTCGGAAGAGTTTCCACCTAAAGGCTTTTTGTGTATTGCTCTTGTGATGTGTTGTTGATTACTATTTTATTGTTCATGCTCTAAAGTTTTATAATTAACTATAGTTGGAAATATTGATTCACTCGCCTCTCAGTATTTCAAACAATTGGTATTAGAGAAGGTTCCTTCACAAGCAGTCTAACCATTGGAAGGTAGATGATGGAGTGCACAAAGATCAAAATTCCAATATTTAATGGAGAAAAATATGTGCTTTGGAGTGGAAGGATGAAAGCATATGTGAAAGCATAAGGATATGATGTCTAGAAATTTGTAAAGGCTAGATATACAAAAAACCTCAACTCCTCGAATAGATGATGCAGGTAAAAAGTTTTATGATATTAATGCTAAAACTAGAAATGTTATTTTGAATGGTCTAATAAAATCAGTGTATGTTAAAGTAATGCATTGCACATCTACAAAATATATTTGGGATGAGCTCCAAAATATATATGAATGGGACAAAAATGTTGAGGAGGCCAAGATTTAGATTTCTAGAAGAAAATTTGAGTAGCTGAAAATGAATGAAGATGAAAATATGGTAGCTTATTTCTCTGAATTGATGAAGTACTAAACACTATACATGGATTGGGAGAAGTAATGGAAAATAAGGTGATTGTTCAAAAGATACTTAGATCACTTCCGATGGGATTTGATTCTAAAGTCTCAATGTTGGAAGAAAAATATGACTTAGAAAATGTTAGCATGGATGAACTGCATGGAATTATTATAGCCTACGTAATGAGAATAGAGGAGAATCCATGTAATAGAGAAGTGACTTTTATCACATCCAACAAAACAAGGAAAGATAAGAAACAATCAAAGCCAAGCCCTTGTTGCAGCTATAATGAAATTTCAGATGAAGAAATAACCAACTTTATGGGAAAGTTGAAATGAGGAACATGCAAGTACAAAGGAAAGATTCCTTTAAAGTGTTCCAATTGTGGTGAAATTGGTAATTGCTTCAAAGTGTCCCTATGCAAAGAACTCTGATGATGATGAAGAATCTCTTTGGAAAGTGAAGAAGAATCAAAGAATACACAAGAATCAAGGTAAAAAGAAAGGATTCAAGAAAATTTTCTACTCAAAGGAAGATAGATCTTCATCCAATGAAGAAAGAGATAACAATAATGAAAATGACATAGGAAGTGTATTATTCATGACAAATGAAAACTGAAAGGAATCTCCCAAAGAAGATGAATAGGAAGGTGAAGTAGACTTTGAAAGAGGACTTATTATAACTTTAAAGGAATTAAAGGTAGAAAGAAGGAAGGTCGAGAAATTGGAAGCTGAATTAAGTGAACTAAATAAAAACACTATAGCCTCAACAAAAAATCTGATGGATCAGAAAAAATATCATCATTTTAAAAGTGCAGCTAGAGGAGGCCAATAACATTGAAGAAACACTCAAAAGAGAATTGGAAGAAAGCTCCTCGATAAAGGAGAGTCTAGAAGTAGAGATAGTCTCACTACATAAGGAAACACAGAAGAAGAATATCCAGTAGAATTTCACAAAAAAAACCAAAGTGTTGGTTGAAATTATTAAGAGTAAAAGATCATGTGATGACAAGACTAGATTAAGATATAAGCCGACATTCATTAAAGGTTCAAAATCCAAGTAAATAGAAGGTTAAAAAAATACCTATGCAAATATTGTCAAGGAACATGTTAAAGGAAGAATAAAACATGCTTGCAAAATAAAAGTTTCATGATCAGAAGATGCGAAATCAACAATCTGCAAGTCTTTGGATAATTGTATCACAAAGAAGATCTCTTGTCAGGTATCAAACTATCTTCCTTGGTGTATTCTATTCGTGCAACAATTTTTGACATAAGGTTGTAAACTATAAAGATTATGCTATGAGTAGAATAAACTTTGGAAGCT
Source organism: Pinus taeda (assembly GCA_000404065.3). Classification (NCBI taxonomy): domain Eukaryota; kingdom Viridiplantae; phylum Streptophyta; class Pinopsida; order Pinales; family Pinaceae; genus Pinus; species Pinus taeda. Next base: position 124,249 of record APFE030171860.1, read on the forward strand.
ACCTTAAGAATGATTATCCTAGAAAATATCAGGAAGATTACAAATAAAGTTATAACATATTTGGATAGTTGAGTAATGAAGTAGAGCTCTAAAAATGAAACAAATTTGGATATTTGGCTAAAGATTGCAAGTGTGGTGTAGGAATATCCTCTCCGCAGACAGAGACAATCCCTCTAGCCCAAGAGAGTGGGTCTAGCCACAAACAAGACAATATAATGTAAACTTCCTTAGATTAGAATCAAATAAGAGGGCATACCTCTTATAACGCTAATCCACTTGATGGTGATCTTGCTTCCTTGCTCCAGATTCTTTCCATTCCTTTTGTTTAAGTACTCGAAACAACATACAAGAAACAACAACAAATATGATAGCATAAAATCGAATTCAATCTACTTAAAAGTTCAAGGAGTTCTAAGCTATCAAATGTAATATTACACCCAATAGAGAAAATAAACCATTAGTTGTATTAAAATAAACTTCAAAAAGAAATACAACTGAAGCCTTGATGTTGGAGATCTCCTTTGCGGTATCCAAGTCCCACTACATGCCTTTTCAACACTCTTTTCCTCCTCTATCTTGACATGAAACGGATTCCAAGATCTAACTCTCTCTCCTCATGCTTTAGCTACCAAAGACTAGTCTTTTGTCATCTAAGACTAATCTTCTTCTATCAAAAGCTAAAGATTTCAAAATTTTGTAGCTGGTTCTATCTCTTTACCACTTTAACTATGTGTTGTATTGTAACCAAAAAGGGTAAGAGGAAGTGGTTTATATAGGGAGAGAAGGATAAAAATGAGATCCAGTCAAGGGGGAATAAGGTCTTATCTCCTTGGGAAGGTCCACTTTTAAGGGGGAAAGAACCTTATATGGAGTTCTCGGCCCTTATCCAACCAAACAAACATCCAACACATCGCCACTAGAAGTTTCTAAATGTGAAACTCCATTTCCTTTTATAAAAACAGTCCAAAAGTAGACCAACATGGGTATTGGGCTAGCAGTAGCACCGATTAGCGCGGGTCATAGTGTAAAACTCAGCCATCAGCGCAGGTGAGACACTGGGAAAGAGCGTTGATCTTAAAAACTGGTTTTAAGAAGGATTCTCTGGAAATTTTATGAAGGGAGTGGGGACTACTTTCTTCAAACTTCAAGGGATGCAAGAGCATAAGTTTCATGGTGAAAGTATAACGCAGTAGTCACTACTACGGTTCTCCGGGATCAGGAAAGGGGAGTGACAGGAGAGTGACAAATTATTGTGTAACAGATGCCCCCTAAAGCATGAAGTTAGAGCTGAGAGCGATGGCTAAAATGCTTTAATATGGAGCGAGGACTTGGAATACCATCATCAGAAGACCTACAACTCAAACATACATGTACATATATGAAATATGATAGTCATGCCTGATAAAAATGAGAGGCATATAACAATACACGAATACATGGTATAGGCGCAACTATCCATCAAGAAAAGGATCATGTGCATGGATCCTCGGCATGGACGCAACCATTCGACTAAAGGGATCATATGAAATAGATCCATGACATGGGCACAATCATCTGAATAGAGAGGACCAAAATGAAAAGACCCATGGTATGGGTTGCAACCATTCATCTAAAGAATCATGTATATAATCATGAATGACTCATCACTCCTCGTAACCTGGACTTTTGTGATCTAAGCCCAGGGTCTTATGCTCACACATGACCCGATCAAAGTACAAATTCTAACACGTGAATAGACGTGCTGAATTCGAACATGCTAGAAAATCACTTGATTACTGACCAATGATGTGAATCGTTAACAAGCACGAGAGAAACCACCCATAATGTCAATGGGTCTTAAGGTACTATCAGTACAGTTCATGAAGTGTGAATAAGGCACTGAAGTTGAACCCCTGTGAAATCACTCGATCGAGGGCCAATGATGAGAACCTATCGTCAAGTGTGAATAACTTGCCATTGAGGCATGCAAGTTCTAAGGTACTGGAAAGGAGTTTCTAGATCAACTTACTGGATAATGAGCTGAAGTCGACAGGAAGCAATTCGTCGAAGGAAGGTCATAATGGATCCTTCATCATCGGCGTGAAATGGGAAACACAATGAATGATAGTAATCCAAGAATGTGACAGATGATCAGACAATGTACATTCAAGAAGAATTCTCTTGAACATGTGGATGACACGACTCCAGAGTTTGGAAAAATTTTACATCATAGGATTAAAGGTGATGGTGATGTGGTAGGCATCAGATTATAGGTTAAAATGGATAACCCAAACCTAGAAAGGAAAGTGACAGAGTGAGGATGTCCCAAAACCCGACACGAACAACAAATGAGTGTCAATGTTCAATAGCGACATGCTAGCTCAAATGAATAATACAACTGATGAATACTTCCAATTTTCCCCCACCATTTTGGTGAGTACCCCAGTTATTTTTGAAACACAAGATTAAATGGGATAAGATATTCTTGTAATATAAGCCCATCCTTTAGATGGGTCCTACCTAGTAAATTTTAATGAGCCCTAGGAAGGATAAGCTCGGTCTCATCATAATGACAAGTCCTATGTCGTTTAATATTTTAATGAGTATGACAAAGGTGAAAATTAGAATATTTTTCATGTTTAGAGAGTTTGGAAAAGACACAAAAAAGAAAACTCCAAGGGTCCCTTTTCGTGAAGTTATCTCTCGAACCCGAAAAGGTAGAAAACAATATTCAAGAACCTCCTAGTCATGTTTGACTAAGGTATACCTTTTTTGTAAATAGTTTTATCCCAGCCCGGAAAAGGGGTAAACGTATACTGGGTAAACAACATTTCGCAGGCTTTAACGAGTTCAAAACAACAAGAGCTCGAAAATATTTTCATATTTTGAGAGTCAGAAAAGAGCTTAAAGATGACTCCCTACTTTTATTTTCTTTAATGAGTCTAAAAGGGAAAAATACTCAGCGATCTTTCATTTTCTATGAGTCAGAAAAGAGCTTAAAGGTGACTCGTCATAGATTAATGAGTGGTATAAAGGGTAGCAATTGGTTTTGGTTATGGTGGAACTGATCAAAAACTAAGAGGTCAAGAGGTTGGCTAGTAAAACCACTCATCATTGCGGTAGAGATGGTGGCGATGGAATGGAGAAAAAACCAAGGATTATCTGACAGGAGACACTGATAAAAATGGCAATCACAAGGGTTAAAATGGAGATGGGTTCAGTTTTATACAATCTTGAACCACGGGGAACTATGCTTGGATTCAGTTTCATGTTTACACAAGCTTGAAATGAAAAACCATGCTTGGATTCAGTTTCATGTTTACACAAGCTTGAAATGAAAAACTATGCTTGTATGAAAAAAATGGCATGCCCCCAGCATGATGAGAGCCGAGGCACATGCCCCCCAAACTTCATTTCATTCGCCGAAGTAAACATCAGGTTGCTAAAAGGTGGATGGAATGAAGTTTCACTTTCGAGATCAAGGAAAGACTCAACTGGAATTTGACCAGATCTTAATCAAATACTCAATTTGGAAAAGGGAGTTGTTTGATTTTTTAACGAGGTTGACATAGTAAAAGAACTATCCTCAAGACTCCTTGTTTCATTTTTTAAGGAGCTTGGCACAAGAATAGGAACCATGCTCTGACACTTTGTTTCGTTTTTTAACGAGGTTGACACAAGACCAGGAACTATCCTCATGACATCTGTTTCATTTTTTAATGAGGTTGATACATGAACAAACTATCCTTGCACGTTGTTTCATTTTTTAACGAGGTTGATACAAAAAAGAACTATCTGCGGAACAGTTGATCATGGACCAGACGAGAACATGGCCCCCAAGAGGCCCTAACTAGATGGGAGAACTACACTCTGGAAGGAACACATGTCGATTGGTACAAATGATAGATCAGGTTCCAATTCTCCCAATACATAATGTACCATGCCATCTATGTGATCATCAGCAGATGTGGATATGGAACAGATAGCCACATAATTGAATTGTATCGAGGAGGGTACTGCTTGCAAATGGGAACCAATAGGGGATGATAGTAGGATTGGAGCCATCTAGTGACTGACGAACGATAATTAATCAATGGTCACTATTCTCCCTTCGTGTGGAAAACAAACCACACATAAGAGCGAAGAAACAAGAGCTCCTATGACATAAACAGAGTCGTGCCCAAGGAAAAGATTGAAGTTTAAGGGACCTTGGACTACCATCATGTCTATATAGATGGTCTTTCCTCCCAAAGTAATAGGGAACTTCAGAAGGATTCCTAAAGGTTGATTGGTTCCTTCGTTGAAAGCCAACAGATTTTGGATGACATGCACAAGCTATGGGGATCCAAAAGCTTACCAAGTAGTAGAAGACATGATGTTAACATACGATCCTTCATATAATAGAGTGTTAGGTACTACCATATTATAGGCTTGTACCGTAATCTAGAAAGGCACATAAGATGGGAGGAAGAATGTAGTCAATTGACTCCAATCAAAAGAAATAACATAACTACTTGATGGGGGTATCATAGGATTTACCCCATGCTTTACAGGAATAGGAGAAGGACTCTCCTGAACGACTAGGATGGGAGGGCCACTCTTCGATTCATGAGAATCTGAGGAGATGAGAATAACATGAGCAGTATGATCACTACTCTCTTCGGGAACAGAGTGAAAAACTGAAGCTAGAGCCAAGTCGACACTCTTTTCGACCAATGAATGGTCGAGAACAGACACAAGAGAGTCATGCTCAAGAAGAGCATGATGGGCAAGAGATGAATCCAATTCAATCTCTTTACCAACTAGGAGAGGGTTAGAAGAAAGCCTCTGATAAGCAACATGAAGTTGGGGTTGAGGAGTTGTAAGTTTTTCCAAAACTTTGGAAGCTTTTCCATAAGAGGAAAAAGGTGAAGAAAATGCTCTCCTTCACATAACCTACAGGGGAATTTAATTTTTCCCTTCTTCTTATCATCACTGGCCAAGGCTGTAGCATCGACATGATCTCCAGAGGTCGATGGGGATGGTCGATCTAGATTTTGAGACCATACCTCTAAGACTTTGGGAATACCAGGATAGTCTTGAAGGAGATGGTCACCCTTACATAACCTGCAAGGAAATTTTACCTTCCACGAAGGATTGGAAGGCTTGTCGACAGGAAGTGCATTTGGAGCAATAGTTGCATGGTTGGCCTCTCGCTTATTTGACTTCTTCTTCTTCTTCTTCATCTTCTTCTTCTTCTTAGCCTCCTGATTACTGGATTTCAAAATTTAACTAGGCGAAGTAGAAGAGGAGGGTGAAGAGATAGGTGAAGAAGGTGAGAGGTCAACCTTAGAATCAACATGGTGTTGTTAAGGTGAAGGAGATGGCTGGATAGAAGTTGGGACACTCGGGACCACCGAGGTCGAAAATAACTAGATAGGTAAACCAATAGTTAACCAAAGAAGGGACAACGTTGCCATATAAGGAGTGCCGGTGTTTCCAAAAGAAGGAAAAGAACTAGGACTCCTATCGGAGGGGAATCCTTGACTGGTAAACTCCGGAAATGTTGCCATTGGAATCGACCCTAAAGAATCACTAAGGAAGATAAATTTAACTAGGAATATTTCGTGGGCAGTTAATTTTAAGACACTGAAACAAAAATTTGCCTTTTCATGTTTTAAGAATCAAGAAAAGGACGAAATGTGACTCTAGTCACTTTCATATTTAACAAGCTCGAAAGGACAAGTGCTCGATGGTATTTTCAAATTTAGAGAGTCAGTAAAGATAATAAATAACTACTCAGGGTAATTTAGGCATAAAGGATAACCAGGTAACTGTGAACTGCAGAATACCTCTCGGCGAACTAAAAAGTACGAGCATGAAATCTCCCCAAATGATGTGTTTGGTGTATCACATTTACAAGGCGGCAAAATTGACTTCCTATGGATAAAAGATTGCAACTTATAGGGGTATCCCTTTATATACATGATGGTACAGGGAGCACAAGTCTGTGCTAGTGCTGTCTAATGCAAGATCATTGCGAATGATAGCAGCTAGGTTTAAATACGCTAGAACACGTCTCTAGCCTAGAACACTAAATGTGAGTGTTAAGTTTCAATGCTTCCTTAGGTTAATTCAATAAATTTTAATAGTTTATCTTGAATCAAGTTTCAATTTGAAGGCCCTACTGCTGTCATCTGAAAAATTCTATATGCAGGTATATGAGAAAATAAATCTTTGTCTTCGATGAAAGTTTACATCAATTGAGGGATAGAGAACACACAATCAATGTAACAACCAAAGAATGAGATATTTTACTAATACGTGTCCTAAATGCACTTAATCTTCATTTAACAACAAAAAAAAAATATTTCATTTCTCATGCCTATGATGATGCAATTCCAGCTGCTCAATAATGCTACTAATGCAATATTTTCGCTTAAGTAAACTAGAATGATGTTCTTCTTTGCATAAAATGCAAAAAGAATCTTTCACATAAAGCACTTTAATGAAATTTTTCACAATTTCGAACAAAAACTCATCGATCAAATCTAAAGCATGACAAATGAAACTAAAAGAAACTTCTTCCCTGAATCGAACAAACAAAACACATAATTGCTTCAATCGACAAACAAAGCAATGTAATCTATGCTTGGAAAGAGAAAAGAGACACTCGAAATAAGAGAACAAATGAGACTCTTTCACTCATTCAATTGAAAATGAAGCAATGAAGACGTTGCGGCTGAAAGATGGATTAAATGAAGAAACAAATCAAAAACTTGACACAATGAGTAAACAAACAAATGAACGGTAATTGACTTAGATGCCCTAGGGTCATAGAGACCATCCAAAAAACTCAAAAAATCAAGCAATGAAACTTCAAGCCAATCAATTAATCAAACCCAACAAACAAAGCATCCTAGTCACTTTTGTGCGGAAGAAGAGACTCTGAGGGTCTAGACACACTGGCATTGGAATGGAAGAAACTCTGATTTTTCTTAACTTAGAAACCAGTGCGAATTTCAGGTTAAAACTGGCGCTGATCGACGCGACCGTTTGGCTGAAACTAGCGTTGATCAGGGATTGGCGCGATTGTTTGGTTGAAACTAGCATTGATCAATGGATTCAAAGAAAAAATAAAAAGGAACTTCACACAGGGCTATATTTAACACACTATAGGGTGAGCTAGTGTCTATATGCCTTCAAACAGGTCAATACAGATCCAGAAGACCATAAATAAACAAACTAGGGACACAAGTAGAAAAAACAAAGTGATGAAAAGGAGATGTATTTCACCAGCGGAGTCGCCAATTTGTTGTGTAGGAATATCCTCTCTACAGGCAAAGATGATCCCTCTAGCTCAAGAGAGTGGGTCTAACCACAAACAAGACAATCTAACGTAAATTTCCTTAGATTAGAATCGAATAAGAGGGCCTACCTCTTATAACGCTAATCCACTTGATGGTGATCTTGCTTCCCTTCTCCAGCTTCCTTTCGTTCCTTTCATTAGGTACTTGAAACAAACATGCAAGAAACAACAGAAAACATGATAGCATAAAATCAAATCTAATCTACTTAAAAGGTCAAGGATTTATAAGCTATCAAATGTAATATTACACCCGATATAGGAAATAAACCATTAGTTGTATTAAAATAAACTTCAAAGAGAAATACAATCGAAGCCTTGACGTTGGAGATCTCCTTTGCGGTATCCAAGTCCCACTACACGCATTTTCAACACTCTTTTTCTTCTCTAGCTTGACATGAAATGGTTTCCAAGCTCTGAATCTCTCTCCTCATGCTTTAGCTACCAAAGACTAGTCTTTTGTCATCTAAGACAAATCTTCTTCTATCAAAAGCTAAAGATTTTAGAATTTTGTAGCTGGTTCTATCTCTCCACCACTTTCACTATGTGTTGTATTCTAACCAAAAAGGGTAAGAGGAAGTGGTTTATATAGGGAGAGGAGGATAAGAATGAGATCCACTCAAGGGGGAAGAAGGCCTTATCTCCTTGGGAAGGTCCACTTTTAAGGGAGAAAGAACCTTATATGGATTTCTCCGTCCTTATCCAACCAAATGAACATCCAACACATCGCCACTAGAAGTTTCTAGATGTGAATTATGTTTCCTTTTATAAAAACAATCCAGAAGTAGACCGGCACGAGTATTGGGCTAACAATAGCACCAATCGGTGCAGGTCATAGTGTAAAACTCTGCCATCGGCACAGGTGAGACACTGGGAAAGAGTGTTGATCTTAAAAACTAGGTATTAAGAAGGATTCTCTCGAAATGTTATGAAGGGAGTGGGGACTACTTTCTTCAAACTTCAAGGGATGCAAGAGCATAGGTTTCATGGTGAAAGTATAGCACAATAGTCACTACTAGGGTTCTCCGAGATCAGGAACGGGGAGTGACAGGAGAGTGACAAATTATTGTGTAACAATAGGCTAACCACCCCTCCAAGGGAACCACAACATGTTGCAAATGCTCCCTCAAAAGTTCAAAAGAAAAAAAATGAATGTTGTGCAATTGCTATAAAAGCAAAAGGAAATAAAAGTGCATGGTATGTTAACGGTGGTTGTTCAACACATATGGCAGGGGATAAGGAAAAAAATTATCTCTGTAGGATGGTATCAATGGAACAGTCTCATTGAGAAATGATGGCTTTGCAAAGGTGATATGAAAGGGTATAATTAAGATCGGAAGCAAGAATGCCACAACAAAGATGTGTTACTCATTGAAAGCTTGAAACACAATTTTCTAAGTGTGAGTCAAATGTGTGATCAAAGGCACTAATTCGAGAGAAATTGTAGTGGAGTATTCTCATCAATTTCTTGAGAAAATAAGGTGGAATTTCAACGTAATTACTGAGGCAACTCAACACTTTGGTAAGGCTTATATGATCCTTCTTTGTAGCAGTGATTTGAAGTTCTGAAGTCCTAATCTAAAGTCATTGTTGTTGGGTTACTGTGTAAGCTCTAGGCTCCTAATCAATTATATCTTGTATTCATATTAAGCATTGATTGTAGATGTTATGGTTTATTTGTGAAGGGCATGTTTGAAACATCTTGTAGACTATGGTTGCATTATAACTTAGTGATTGTTTAGGTAAATTTCAAACTATGTGTTCATCTAAGGAATGATCCATGGGAGGTTCCTAAGACACTTTATGGAACTTTGATGCAAAAATCTAAGCTCTTCAATGGACTGCGTTACAAACTGTAGCAAGGGTCTAACATCAAATTCAAAATCTAGTTCCAACTCTTAAGCTGACATGAATTTCCATTGAAGTTTCTGGATTGTTTTTCATTGCAAAAAGGTTTCATTGGATTACTCCTTATATAGGAAGATCCTATTTTGTGGACTAACTCAAAGTATCTCTCAAGTTCTAACACCTAGCCATAGTAGTTAAAATATTTTTTCACCAAGTTTAGACCTCTTGAGAAGAGGCTACCTTTCCAATAGTTAAGGAAGAAGCATCCGTATTGAGGACAAACAAGAGAAGAGAAGGTAAAGGTTAGTTTTGAAGTGGAGGCATATTTTGACATGATTTGCTCAAATTAATTGTTGCCCGGTTTAATTATCACATCATTTAGTAGCTATATTGAATCTTTGAAGAAATATGTTATTCATTGTATATCTTAGCAGGTAGTGTTTTCATTAAATTTTTGTAAGTGGGTCATTATCCCTGGTATGGGAGCTTGCATTTATTTGTCTTATCTTCAAGATGGTAGGGTGGTGTTAGGGCACGCTGGAGCTTGTAGGGTGTTTGAGCATCATATTAGTTGTAGCTGATGAAACCAGGGCATTGGAGTGCCCTTCTAGTTGGAGCTGGTAAAATGAAGTTGTAGGAGCATCCTTTCAAGAGTTGGAGCTACTTGATAAAATTGAATGCTTTTCTAGAGCACTAGGGAGTTGGGGTTTCCTTTTCAGTTGGAGATGAAACATTTTATACTCATAAAATATTAGAAAATTGTTTGGTGGTTTTTCTCCCAAAATGGTTTCCACTTAAAAATTTGTTGTGTACTACTTTTGTGATGTGTTGTTGATTACTATTCTATTGTTCATGCTCTAAATTTTTTTTAATTAATTACTTGTAAGTGAAATACTAATTCACCTCTTTTCAATATTACCAATAATAATTCCTCTCAAAACTTGATAAATTCAAAATTAAAATAATACAAATTCACTTATTTAAAACCTTAAATAAAAATTTAATTAGCCTAATTAAGCCATATTAACATATTCAATAATATGTAACTATTTTAGACATGATCCCATTTTCATTTTATAGGGGCGAAATTTGATCCATTTTAATTCTATGTAAGTCACAATAATAAAATAACTAAACAATACTATACCCAACTAACAATGGAGTAATACACAAGAAAAGAACCTTGGCTAAAAAAGCATATTCCCTAGGTTTTGAAAATGAGTATCCAATATTTAAAACTTTATGTTCAGACGTGAAATGATGTTGCAACGTAGAATATGATTGACAAGTGTACCATCATAGGAGTTGTCTATAATGCGACTTTTTGGAGATTTCGGTGATGGAATCCGGCGGAAGAAACGAGGTTAAATCTTGATTTTTAGCAGTTAAAATGGTTTTTTAACTGCATATTTGGATTTAGCACCCTGAAAAACCCCTGGGAGCCATTGATTGTGCAGAAACTAGCTATCAAACTTGGGATTCCAATGAATTGCTGCCGGATTTTGACCGGAAAAATCCGCCGGAAAAACTTTCAAAAAGTCGCTTTATAGACTACTGCACCATCATATGCCATCATATCTCTATCTTAAATGATTCATATTGACAACTAGCATGATTAACCAAGTCAATATTTCACGTGACCATATGGAGTCATCTCTTTATCTAATGATATAGTTCCTCTTTGTATGCGATAAAACATTAGACTTTTCAATGATAAATATGATCATTGCTAAGTTATGAGTGGAATATATAACATAATTAGATGATGTTACTTGTTATTATTAATTAGTTTGACCAAATATAGCTTTGTTGATCACCTTAACAATATCGATCATATGATTCCGTTAATCGACTAATTTTGATCATTTTA